>JAMKCH010072756.1:0-19413 GCA_023653785.1 Ophioderma brevispina | reverse complement strand
GTTTCTTTGATACTAAACTAATATACCCCACAAGTTATAGGACCAAAAGCACCTAATAAGTTTTCTTCCAAAATCGTTATTATGAGTGTATTGAATCAACGATGTTTAAACATGCTTGACACCGCGCTCAGAAATTCTTTTAAAAAGGAAAGGGCGAGCAAAGGGGAACTATCCTTATAAATGGTTTGCGAAGGGTACAGTAAGATGACTGTAGACCAGTCCAGGCAATTTCAATAGCTACCCTTATTAATTCTTTTATTTGACAATAGTTTCGATGTTTGTTTAAAAACGTTGACAAAGTGTATGAATTTGAATTAAAAGCACTATCAGTGATTTGCCAACCAGAAAATCGAAAAACCTCGTCAAAAATCAGATTTGGCATGTTCATAACGTTTAGTATACTAAACTATCTCCCACAAGTCTATATGACCAAAAGCAACTAAAAGGTACGCAAGACACTACTAAACACGTAAATGCTTTATATAAGACATTATCTATGTCTCTCCGACCTCCGGAAAATCCAGTTTTTATGTGGAAATTATAACTGCTATAGCCAAAAAGTATAACCCCGGGGTATCTTCATACAGTTTCATTGGAAAAATTTCTTTTTGCACGCCCTTTCATTTAAAGGGAATTTTTATTATCGGGTACTGTCGGGCTCGCAGAAACGGGAAAATTGAACACGCAATCAGTACGTTCGCATCAGTTCCCACAAGCCTTTAGATATTTTTCAAGTCTTGAGAATTTTGATAACACTGGTTTCAATTTACGCCAACTTTTTTTTTCATTTTAGAAACAGGAATTATGTACTTACAAGACCCACCGTAGTGGGATACAATTGGATAGCGGTCTTAAGTCGCCGATATGACAAAAAAAAACAGGAAGTTGTGTTTTTTCCTTCGCAATATGGAGGGAAATAACGCATACAACTGCTGGTGCACAGATTCCACACATAGTTCTATTGTTATACAAAATCCATTCAACTTTATCAATAAAGTGAAGCAAATTGAGGGCGGGAAAAAGCAACTACTTGTGCGTTTCAATCGGCTATTCTTCATGTGTAGAGGTCAGAGTTACATAATGTATGCTGTACAACCACTGCTGGATAAATTGTAATAAATGTCCCAATTGAGTATAAACCAGGCCAGGGTTTATGCAGAAGAGGAAGCAAAGAATGGCTCCCCAATCTTCAGTAGCTCAACGCAACTTCATGGCCCAGAAATATGGAGCCACGAGGCCCCATGCAGTGCAACAGTGTTTCGAATAAGATCCATCGAAGAAGGCAGAAACAGGACTAAGAAGATTGATCTACCATCAAGTGACTAAGTTAACAATAATGGGACTGTTCGAAACAAACATCCAGAAGCCTGTGGAAGACCACGCACAGCAAGATCATATGTGTGGTTTGGCTATGCCAATGAAACAGTTCTTGTAGGATATTTGTGCTAAATAGACTTCTTACTGTTTTTATTTAATAGGGACCAGACTTTCAGACACTGATGGAGTTCAAATTCGTTAGTGTACATTAAAAACACCAATGGACTCAATTTTAATATTTCCATACATTTCCCCCTTGAAGAAGGCGCAGCAGTGCTAAAATTTAAACCACCATCATTTTCTGACAGTTTAGGCCATATTGAAACCCAAATAGCAAACAAAGTATTAATTTAGAATAACAATCCTACGGGAATACACAACCAAAACACACTATGGCAAACATAAACAGGGATACGAACGCTATCCAGATAAATTCAAGGATCAGTAGTCGCGGAACCCTCTGCATCTGAATCAGTTGCGTTCAACACATACCATGTTGAACAAAGATGTACCATACAGATTACAGTACCGCCATCAATTTCACCTTTTGGAGATGCTGCCCGTAGAACCAATGTTAATTCAACCACAAAGGATCTTCAGGACAGAACTGCGCAGTTGATGAGGCCCACCTACCCCAGCAGATGAATGGCACAGTATCTACGCGCAATGTGATAATAATTACTGAAAGAAGCCATCCTCCACGAGAGTTCGTCTATGATATTCACAATGATAGGAGGAAAGCAATTGTTTTTTTTTTGATGGGGTTATCGGCAAATTCTTCTTGGACCTGGTTTGTCCAAGGAAATATAGACGGTCTGGATATCTGGACATTATCAATAACACGTGTTGTGACATTGTGTGTTTTTTTCCGTAGTTAACATTTGCTAGGCACTAATACTATACAGTATAAGGTAAGGACTTGTGTTTATTTTCATTAAGATAATTAGAATAGAAAAGCCGATTTACAAATAAATTGGCGTGAGTATGATCGAACCATCGACCTTCATATTATGAGCGCATACCATTACAACTAGATCAAAGTTTGTGGATGAGCTGATGAGGTGGTGTTGTTTTCTATTCAATATAAACCTTCACGAAGAAAGGTCCTCTCCTATAGCTACCATTAGAAAAGTAACAATGACATACACAATCAAGTTTTTCTATATACTTATTGAACGTGACTGAAAGATGATGCTGCATTCAATGTTTAACTACGGAAAAATACTATGCGAACAGGCAAGTCACGGCAAACTGGAGCAGTGTTTTCGAACCGAGTATAAGATTGGATCATGGAGTCGAATGGCCACTGAACTAACCCTGGACTTTTTTTGGGGTTATGTCCAAATTCCAGGTGTACAAGGCGTTCCGTGCCCTCGTTGCGCACGAATGGTCAGAAGAGTCATGTACAATTTTTATGGAGTCGAAGCACAAGTGTGCGTAAACAATCAAGAACGCCATAGTGATGAGAACAGCATGACTCTGTGTTTGCACACTTGGTGATGAAAGATTAAGAAGGGACAGCAGGGAAAGAAGAAGCAAAACCTTTGAAATGTCTTATTAGCTGTCTTTTGTACTATACAGCATCAAAGGGACAATTGTTTTTAAACATCGTTTCATTAAGCTGAATGCAGAGGAAAGGTGCAATTATGTTATTTTCTGAAAATATTGGAAAAGTGCCAATTCTGAAAATCTTCTGAAAATTATTAAGTTATGATCAATGCAACAACAAGTGCATTTTTTTTTGATATTTAGAATCCCTCAGGTTGGAATGAAATCGTTTAACTATTACTAAGGCTAAAAATTTTAAAATACACACCAAAACAGGTTTAATTTAAGTGATATACTTTAGTGGCCCAAAGGTCAAAGGTCAGGGTTTTTTTAGAACAATTTCTTTCATGGATAAAATTATACTTACTCTCGTGAATAAATGTGTGCCTGTCTCGCCTTTTGGGACCCATCTCAAAATGAGGCATAACTTGAACATGAATGCCATGAATCTCGGGATTTTTGACAGGGTGATGAGAATATTTGTCATATAAAGTATATAAAGTACTTGTATATAATAATATTCTAAAAAGGTACACATTTTTGATATTTGGGTTTGATGGGGACAATATTTGGACTCACATGGTATAACATTGGACAGGTGTGTCGAGGTCTGCTATCGCGGGAGATTGGCTATGTATATTTGGATTATCAAATCCTCAAAAAAAACCCCAATTTCTGCTCCACAGCACCAGCACACTAACTGCAAAAATGACGATATTTTGACTTATTAAATAAAAGAAGAATAAACAGATTCAACGGACATAGATTGGAGGACTCATCGTTGGAAACACGATGCTAATGAAAAAAAATGTCAAATGACACCGCCTACGTTTAGAAAAATTGGATTTAGAGGATATTGGAAAATTATCGCTGAGCATATTCTCAGGGACCATGATCAGGGATTAGGGTTAGCATCTACAATTTGACGTCGGTGGGTAAATAAACCTGAATATTGTGATTTTTTTAATGTAAAAAAAAACCATGTTGGGGGGCTAACGCTTACTTTCGTATACAATATTTGTCAGAGTTAATGTAAGACCAAGTAGAGCATGTTATTACTGTACTTCATATGCAGGAAGTTCCGGCTACTATTCGCCATTAGCATTTAATAAAGGGAAACGTACTCTTACTCTTCGCTTCATAGTCAATGCTTTTTGACTCAAAGCTGATACTGCTAGGAGAGAGAGCGGGCAACGGACTTGCTTTCTGTGCATTTTTGTGTGAGTCGAAATTTGCCATCAATTGTCTTTGGTCTTAATGTTGTTTTTGTGATTTCACATAGACTCGCGAACTTGGTCTTCCTCTCCTTAGATGGAGGCCTTCTATCATCTGTTGGTCTGTGTTTGACAGAAAATATAGGTTTATTATTGTTTTCCATCCATTGTAATTCCAAAGCATATATTTGGTGGAATTCCGTGTGTGATAGTATTGTTAACCTTAGTTTATGGCTTAATCGATATCCTCACAACAGTACCAATCCATGTTTAGTACGACGCAGAAATAGACACTTAATTCTGATACCAAGTTGGATAGCTATGATCTTCCTCTTTTCATTGATACTAATGAGTACCAGTATGCCTAGCATTACGTCGGAATTACGTCATAAACTTTGCATTCATGAACACTGTTAATTCACTAACACCCAGTGTAGAATTTTGTTTGCGGTTTATTGATTGGAATTACTAGTTTTCTTATAGACCCCGAGCGCTTTAGTACGAAATAATATTTTTGAATCAGTAAAATTGCGAAATATAAATTTTCCACCTGAATCCAGTGTTTTTCATATTTCATCAACTTTGACGTGATAATAGGGATGTTGGCACTTATTGTGATACCAATAGAAAGAGGAACTCTAAAGTTACCTATGGTACAACTTTTTAGGATCCGGATGGTCAGTAGGAAAATCACACGGGTGTGGCAATACCTGAGTTTTGTTAGCAAGGGAGATTGCGACTTCGCCTAGCCATTGCATCTAACATCCAGTTTTGTCTAATAAGTAGTTGGTCTAATCACATTTTATTAATCACCACATCGACTAATGCCATTTCGTCTAGAGTTTTTAATCTTGATAGAATGGCCTTCACCCCAAAACCACATCTGTAAAGTTGCGCGCCAATATTTCAACCCGTTTTTGATTGAAAACTAAAAACGCGATTTTACAGTTCCATAGAGTACTGTGTAAAATTAATATTGGTCGACCAAAAAGAGCACTAGTCCGTGGTCACATGTCCCAACCTACTTCAGAAGTTTTGCAGTCTGATAATTTTACATGGACCTTGTTATTGAACCCATCGTTCGTGCGTGCAATCAACTTACAGTGGACAGATCCGTCTTTTAACAGCTGTATTTTTCATCATCCAGGTTGATCAGGCCTGGAATTCCTCTTGGGGATTTAGACCTCACAGTCATCTATGATGTGGCTAATGTTTTTGTGGCTCTCCAACTCGCAGTTTGGCGTGGAAGTTCTACTCCGATCTTGTGAAGGAAGTTCTTTTTACGACCAACGCCAGTTCTAGTCTGTTGAGGTTGACCCATGTTTTCCAATCACGGTCACAGTCTCTGGGCTTGCTAGATGGGCTGTCCACGAACTGCTTTAGGTTCAAAGTTGAGGATGACCATTGCTCAATGCTCATACCATCTGTCATTGACCGTGATGGGATCCATAGGGACAACGGTGACGTCAGTGTCTGTGGATTGGGTGTCGGCAAGTGATTCCGTAGGAATGCGCGGCTCCTCAAAGGGTTGTTGGTGGGGGATTAGGCTGCCAGGTTCATCACACTTCTCTTCTTGGCGAGCTTGATCAATTGAAGGTTCCTCCTAAGGTGAGGAGGCTTTGCCAGACGGAATTGGAAGATATTCTACAGCGTCGCCAAGAAGGCAACTGCTAATAAGTCTCATTACATCGTTCAGAACGACATTGTGAATGTACACTGTTACTCCATATTGGTGCAGCATATTCATCAGTGGAGTAGGCCAAGGCACAAGTTTATGTATTAAGTGTCAAAAGATGCACCCCATCCCGTTCCTGCGAGCCTTCTGACAGGTTACACGAGACTGCGTCTTGCAGCGACTGCTTGGTGTGTTGAGTGAAAGTAAGGCTGCGGTCCCATCATGACGCCAGTTTACTTCGGTTTGGGTCCATGTGACAGTTTTTTACTCTATCTATAGTGATGTTTATTGGTCTCTTTTTGCGCTTCGATTTGGGCAAGGTGGAAACAGAGCTGACGGTCTTGGGTTGCCTAGTTTCAGTGCCATCGGTGGACGAATTGGCTTACAGTGATTAGTCTTTCTCAACACTTGTTTCTATTCTACAGCGGCTGTGAAAGGTATGTTTTGATTATGTGCAAACACATCACCCCTCATTGTTGAAATTCGCTTCTTTTTCATGCAAATTAGTGGACCGCTGGATTATTAGTTATCGATTTTTTTTTATCAAAGAAACTCTCAGTAATTTTGATTTTGCTCGTTCGGCGTACCGCAGTACGAAGGTCTACAGATTCACATTGGCGTAGAACGTATACTGCTAGCATACGACAAAACAAGCTTATATTGTTTAAAAATGAACTAATTGGACCCATTATTTAATAAATCATATTGACTGACTAGGCTTAGGACTGAAAAAACCAAAAACTGAACAATCGGGTGTGAATTGTGCGCTTTGATTTTGGTGCACACTACGGCCGAACCTTGCGAGTCATGATGAAGTCAACCATGTCAACAACAGACCATGAATAGTCGATAGTCAATTCAGAGGTTGAACTTGACGCATGTAGGCCTACAATTCCCTAGCAAAGCTAGCAATTTCAAACAAATAAATATCGTATAACCACTGGGCAGTCAAAAAGATCATCCTCGAAACCAGTCATGGCTAAACATTAGGTATATACCGTATTACTTAGTGAAATATAACGAAATTCAAATTGTCACACGTGCATTGTATTTTTTTTATCTCGCACTTGACAATTTTGGCCAAAAATCTAAGCAGACGACATTTTTGTCGTAAATTGATGTTCGTTTGTTCGTGGCCCATCTCACCGATTTCTGCGATACCACTCATAGCGTATATAGGCTATATAGTTGAAAATAGCGCCAATTTGACTATTGTGTTACATGTAGTCTATTTAAGCTCATTTATCCTAAATTCACATTATTCTGGCGCAAATACTAAGCGACGACATTTTTGTCGGTTAATGATTTCGGTTTGTTTTCGGCCCATCTCACTTGATTACTTCGATATCCACTCATAGGCTTGTATGGCCATATATTAGTGAAAATAGAGCCAAATGACTAAATTGTTACATGTAGCCTTTTTTTAGCTCTTTTATTCTAAATTCACATTTTTTGTGCCGCAAAATCTAGGCAGACACGTTGTTACACACCTCGTTAAATTGCTTTCGGGTTTGTGTCGGCCCATCTCCCAATTTTATTTAAAAAAACAAGATAAAAATTTACGGCAATACCACTCATAGCTGGTATAGGCATATATTAGTAAAACTATAGCCAATTTGACTAAATTGCATACTTATCCAGTATTTTATTCTCATTTTAATCATTTAGACTAAATTCTCACATTTTGTCGGCCCCAGTTTAATGCAGACGACATGCCTTTGGTGTTTAACTTACTGCAGTTCCTTCCATTCTCTGAATAATACGGGCCAACTCAATGGCTACTCAAAGCTAATCTATGTAGTAAAAGTATAGCCCCTATACTCAATTACAACATGGCCGGCTATTTTAACTAGTTCAGACTAAATTCACATACCTTTTGGCGCCAAGTGTTTATTCGGACCCGTTGTTGTACATATAGTTATCTATACCAAAGAGATACAGACTTACAGGTAAAGAGTCGCCAGGACGAAGATCTGTCTTGGATGAGTCAGCATAATGAATCTCTGACAAGTCTTGACATCATGGAAGATTTTGAGTAGCTTGAGATATAGACCTCCGATTGCCAGACTAATATCGTACGCAGCAGTAGGTCTATGAAGACTGCTACAAACATGTGTTTCTGGCTCCCTTTTCTGGAAGGCTGTCTCGATATCATTGGTAAATCTTGCTATCTGATCTTTTGTTGATTTACCTCTTCGAAATACAGCTTGGGTGCGTGTAAATTTGGCCTCGACCGTATCATTGATCCTGCCGAGTCTCAGTCGCTCAAGCAGCTTATAGATGATGAGATAGTAGGCGGAGATTGGTCATTTGCGGTTTCTTGGGCTTCAGGGATTTTAAGACCTTCGAAGTCTTCCATCTGGAGGGATCATATTTGACGTTCTCATGTGCAGTAGAAAGGAAGAGTTGGAGCCATCGCAACAGCTTCGAGGTGCCAATTCTTTCAAGAATTCAGAGGGGGGGGGGGGGAGGGTGGGTAAGAGGGTGGGGGGGGGGGGGGGGTGTTCATGGATGTTTGTCATTGCCTGGATACTTTCCCATTCTTGAGAACATTAATTGCTTCGGTGATCTCATTATAGGTGAATGGGTGGGACATGGGGCTTGACGTTGGAGAGGTTGTAGGAGCTGTTTAATCTCTGCATTAACCGCACGAGAGTGGGCTTTCGCTTGTTGGAGTGTGGGTCTTGCATTTCCTTGTTGACAGTACTGGAGCTGATGGAGTTTGCAGAGACAGGACCATAGGCGTCCGAGATCAATTGCGGGACCCTAGGGAACCTGTGGAGTTACGGGTCCCCTTTTACCAACTTCGTTTTCCAGACCCCCCCCCCCCCCCCCATGACCGGGGGGAGGGCGGGATTTTGAAGTTAGGGCAGCGGCGCGTGGGTGTGTGGACTGTATAATGTAGTTCATGCAACTTAAATGTGTGGTTTATTTTTTTTTTTTTTTTTGGGGGGGATGTTCGGTGGGGGGGATTCATGTTTGTTTGAATGATTCAGATGTAGAGTGTTTATGGAGACTACTCTCTGGATGGGTGCGGGAGGGGGTGTCCCCCTCCCGCACGAAGGCGCGAACCCTTGCAATGTTCACTCTCTAAAACACCTTTTCTCAGTATATTTGATGAAACATTTGAAATTTCTCAAACCAAGGGAGGCCCCTGCACTAAATTTATAAACCGCGCATAGCGCGAAAAAAATGGAATTTCGTGAGATTCTTTTTGTTTACAGAGTATGTTTATTCAACGTATTAGGTATCATTGTCGGCTGGAGTGGAAACGGGCCCCCTGTATCAGCCAATGCGCTCTCGTTGCTGCCATCCCGCCTTTCTCTCTCTCTCCTCTCTCCATCCCTCTCTCTGCACTTTTTCCTCCCCCTCTGACTTTTGTCACACCGCACGGGGCTGACCTTTGTACGGGCCCCTAGTACCCGGGCCCCCTGGACACCCGGCCCGGGGTCAATTACCCCCTTTGACCCCCCCTCTCGGCGGTACTGGACAGGACACTCTTAGGCTGGACAGCTACGCCGTGAGCTTGTGATGTTGTCCATGCCTTGCGGCTTGAGTGGTAAATTGATATTGTATATCTCCTCCTCCCATATGGTGCGTCTCTTTTGGCCAAGCAGATACAGTGCTGGTTGCCCTTTGCCATTCTCTCAGTATCGGCCGTTGGTATTACAATCGCACTGTATATCTCGTCGCATTCCTTGTCCCAATGGGTGCAAGGGATTCCCTTTCTACCTTTGGTATTGAATGTATTGGAAAATAATTCTTAACACACTAAAGTGTAGTTTTCCTTCAAGTCCAGTGTTGTGCTCCACCACCCCAGGCGTGGTTCTCGGGATGATGGGCCGCTAAGGTTTGGCCATGTGGAAAGGTATGGGTTAGATGTAACGGTTAAGCAGCCTGGGGTTTAGTATGTGGCGCCATTCGCCCGACTTCGTCGCCAGTTATGAAGAGTTTAAAAAGAAACTCCCTTCGCTTTGGGACGTTTCTAAGGCTTCTTTTAGAGCTTCACAAGTCAATGTATTTGAAGAGTTTATGCCTCTTTAAAACCCATTCCAGCATGGATCCATGTGTGAGCTTTCGTCCAACAGTGGACAGACAAAAAGCTGATGAAGAAACCATTAAGTGTCTAACACCCCTTTGGGGTTTACTACATTGTTATATATGCCTCCATTTTTTCTGATTAAACTTTTAAAATTATTTTCTCAATTTTATTTGAGAAGAGATTTCTCATCGGGAAAAGTATTTGTTTACGATAAAAGGAGAAAGGGGAATACCCCTAGTTTGTTTTGCTAACTTGCACATGTTTTAGATTGCACAATAAGGAAGTGAGTTGAATTCCCCAAGATGAAAACTTACACTTAAAACTTGGTTTATGTTTTGAGATGCACACATTGCAGAACCTAGGGAATTCCCCCACAGTGTATATATAAGTGTGTCATTGTAGATTGTGCAATCTGATTTGATGGTGGCAAGGCAGGTTTATGCATGAGGATGATGTAATGATTATTGTTAGAAAGGGGATCTATCTGTGAGTAGTTAACATACTATCACTGACAGACTCGATGCCAGCAGGTTGAAATCAGAGGAGCTGAACGAGAGCTCTGGAGCTATACAGTATAATTAGAGCTATAGTTTTTCTCTGACAATAATGGTAGATTTGAGTTCTACCTCACTAGTGCCATGATTTATTACTTTGGATGGCGCCGGAGTCTTTGATAGGCTAAATTGTCTGCTGTCGTCTTTTTCAGTCCAAATAGCTTCAGTTTGGATCAAAAAGGGATTCCGGGTCCAGTTTGTTGTCCTATATGAGGACATAGGACAGACTGAGGTGGTATATTACCTGGATTTATTCTTGTGGAACATTTTGTCGTCTAGAGGATAAATCTTGTGTCGTCTTGAACTGCTGGACAAGATTCCTTCCGGATCTGAGAAGATTCCCTTGGAATATAAAGCGCTTGATGAATTTTGTAATGAAATCTTTGTGCGCTGTCATTTTGAATTCTCTTCGCTGTGAGGACGTATCATCGTTGAACTGTCAACGCTTCTCGTGGAGATTAATGGACATTCTTGTTTACAATTAAGTAGACATGTAATCTTAAATTTGATGGTGATTTTGTAAAGTTGTTTGGACCTACCAAATTCTTGAAGCGCACTATACAATCATAAAATCTGTTATAATTATATAAAATTCAGATCATTGTGCACAAGCTCGTTTATTAGTGTTTGAAATGGTATTTTGACCTTAGACGCCCTACGAGACGTCATAACAAATTCCCCAACCAAGAGGGTTACCACCCCCCCCGCCCGATTTTTTTTGTAATTAAGGGACAAACATCATCTTGTTTGGTATCAGTGACTTTTAGAGACGCAGGTCCTTTGTTTCCAATGAAGTACAAAAATATCAAGTTTTAACAATATGACTCATAGTGACGTCATAACCGAGAATTGCTATGACTGCAAACATAGAGTGTCGTATCTGAAAACTCTCCAAAATCAAGGGTTTTCGCTATTTATTCAATCAAAATCAGTTATTTATTTGAAATATGGTTGCCAAAGTAACCTTCACATGTTATACTCTCAAATAAGAAAAAATACAAATATTGCCAGTATTGCTTCAGTAGGCTCATAGTAACATAAGTACCATTTTTGTGTCATTTTAGTAAAGTAAATGATCTGTAACCACCCCACCTTCCGACCACACTGAAGGTGTACCTTCTTTTTTTTTGCTAATGACCGCAATACGTTTGCGTTTTTGTGCAGCAGAGAATCATCCACTGGGTGCGGGGTGGTGCCAGGTGGGGGGTACAACCCCCCCCCCCCCGGTCTTCTTAGCGTGTCCCACAAGTCTTGGAAAATGTGCTGTGTGGTGGTGTGTCAGGAGTTTATTCAACTAAGTAACTGAGCCGGGGTCTCGTGTATCCATGATATCTTTCGCTCACCTAACATGCCCGGACGAAGGGTAACGTATATTGTTATAGTGTATGCCTTTAAACATTCCTAGAGTTGTATATACTAGTAATAACAAAAGACCAATGTTAGCACCAAAAAACATCATTATACATTATTGGGATTTCCTTAAAGAGATTCTCTGAAAAAAAGTCATTTGGCGGCCATTTTATGAAAAAGCGCCCTCACCAGTTTTGAAAAAAAAGACTGAGAATAGACAACAATTTGTAAGGTATTCCTTGTTGTGTGTTTGAACACAATGAAAGTGAAAAACAAAACCTTGGCAAACCTTCTGAAGTAATAGCAAAAGGATGACGTGTGCCCCCTGACGACAACACATTTTTCGCTCATAACATGCACCACCAACATCCTTTAGCCCTAAGAGTTTGACAGGGTAAAAAGAGAAAAATAGTGGTCTTTCTAACCCGATACCCAAATTTTGATCACTTAAAGGGTAAGAATGGGGTCCCTGGGGACGAGGGCTATTACGATCGGGCCATGGACCCTTAATCACAGATTGTCTAAAACCATTTCATCTAATGCCATTTCGTCTACGGCCCATTTTGGTATAATCACAGATGTATTGACTCAGTTCGAAACAATTGCCCATTTTGTCTTACTCCCTACGTGTGTGTTGTCTGGCAAGGCAATTAATACATAGTTTTCTATGACAGACTTCACATAAAATCTGGGTCATAAATTACTTGTATGCGAACCTTCCTGATCTAAACCGGTCACAATATACAGCTGGTATCATTAGCAAGCGTGCTTAATAAAATGTTGGAATTATTTTAAATGACTCCCATATGGCCCGATCGCTAATACCTCGTCCCCAGGGACCCCAGATTTTACCGGAAGTGGCCAAATGTTGGTATCAGAAGGAAGAACTACTATTTTTCTAAGTTTACCCTGTGAAATTTCAGGGCTAAAAAAAAAAGATGTGTTTTTTAATTTTTGGGGTTTTAAACAAAAATGTGCCTCTTTTGGTCGAAGCCACTATTAGCTTTTAGCATCACGTACCCTATGGGGCTTACAAAATTACTCGATTTTTTTAGCTCTCACATGCAAACGATTGAAATATCGGCGCGAGAATTTACAGATGTGGTTTAGGGTGAGTCCATTGTATCAAAATGAAAACTTCATAACTTAAATCGGGCCATACCCCCTTTAAGTCATTTAAAACAAAAGTTTTCCGATCAAATCTCCATGCAAAGGGATAGGGTCTTTTGCCGCATCAGTTTTTCAAGACTTTCTGTGCTCTCTTACACCACATGGGGCGACACAAAACTAAATAGTTAGTGCACATCACTATAGCAAACACGTGGGATGTTGCACATTTACTATTCCTGCTTTGTCAGACCTTTTATACATATAGTTGCCTATAGCTTTGCCTTAACCTCTTTAACCTACGGCAGTGAACTTAGAGATGGTCTTCACAATGTTTTAAGGTGATTTGGGAAGGCTGTCTGTACACAACACCAACAAAGCTATGCTATTTCGAGTCACTATAACCATTGTCTTCATGCTATTTTGAGTATGCCCACACAAAAATAAAGTTTTGAACCTTTTTGGAACAAAAAATTGGCACCATTAACTAAAGATAGAAATTTTTAACACCACGGTGACTCTAGTTACTGTGTTGTGGTGCACACAGGGTCAACATTTCCATTCACACATGTCAAACATAACTTCGTGCACACCTTTTGAAACGAAGTTGAGCCTTTTATAATTTTTTTATGGGTGTAAAAACTTCGGTTGTTTTGCAATGCGTTTAACAAATATCATATTAACTTAAAATAAGTTGTATAGTAAATGGGGACACCAGGACAGACCTATCCGCGAAACCCTTATATTACCGATTTTAACAAATTTCTTACCCAAAAAACACCCCTAGAACCCCACCTACAAGCTCAATTTCGCAAACTAATTAACATTTAGCTAAATAGTCAGCCTAGTGGTCTGTAAAAAAAACACTGAATACCACCAGCTTAAAGTTCAATTGCTACAGGTGGCAGCTTGACAAAAACTTTCAATGTGTGTTATAATAAGAACACAAATTAAATAACACAATTTTATCTTGCTGCCTCATGTTCAATATACCCTAGAGGTTGCTCATTCATTTGCAATATCTGCCCCTTCGAAACAACTTTATTTTTCGAGCTTCATCACGAGATTCTTTCTCTCTCTCTCGGTAGATACCTCTTTGCGTATGCCTTTTGGCGATTTTTGTGCTTTGTGGTCGCGATAACTTTCTATTCCCCGAATAATAACCGCCAAATTTCCTCATCGCTTATTTTTCCATTCCGTTAAGAAGGCTTTGGATACAAGATCATTTCTGATGATTTTGACAAAGCAACAAATTTGTATTCGTTCATGTTTTTCACATTCCTTAAAACCCAGCTTACTTATGTTTGAGCTACATACCAACGACCCTGTTGAATTGGGTGCGCAACAATACCGGAGAGAAGGCTGTTACCCCGTGTTATGTAATACAAATTTCGTACATAATGTCATCACGCACTATTTATAGATTACGCGTATGTAATAAATTTACGCTAATGTAATAAATTTATCGCATCATAAATTGAATTGAGATAAACAAATTTATCCTCAATTCAATTCCCGATGACGATCCCCAACTCTGTTTTGACTCTCATAGCGTCAAAGTTCAGAAATACCTTTCAACACAAATAAATTGAGCCTTGTGGCACAAGTGATCTAATTTTATATGAATCAAACAGTTTTTCACTGATCTTTAAATTGTTTGGTTTCAAGAATTGGTATGTCCAAACAACATTACCTATATGATATCACACAATTTATAAGATTTATACTTAATTGTAACAGAAGTTCCACTAATGTCCACAAGAGCGTTGCAGTTCAACGATGATATGTCCTCACAGCGCAGATCCTCCAACTGACAGCGCAATAAGTTCTCATAAAAAATCTCTCGGGTAATATTCCATGGGAATCTCTCAGTCTGAAGATAACTTTTGTCCAGCAGTTAAAAACGACAAGGTTAAATAAGTCCCCCGACGACACTAATATTCCTGCAGTATATCAGTCCAAGATAATAACCACGATTTCTATCTGTCCACATTGGAAATGCACCTTGCACAACCACACTAACATCTAAATTGTTTCTGTTTTCATTCTTACACACAGTAAACAACTCAGTATTGACAGACGTATAGAGAGCAAATACAAATGGTTGGCATCTTAATCTACTGCAAAGACAGTGATTCTTTCGAGGAAGCCCTTCGAGAAAACGATATTATTCACACTTTGGAAGAAAGACGAAACTTCGGTTTGTTGGCCAAGAATAAGCACTCAAAACAGGGGGGGGTGGGGCGGGGGGGGGGGGGCGGGGGAAAAACGACACAAAGTTAATAAACTAAGTTTTTGCGTCGTCATAGATGAAAACTTAACCTGGAAATTTCAAATTCGGATGTGTGTATTTGAAAATCTCAAGAAATTGTGGCATTTCAAATAGTTCAAACCAGTTTTTTTTTTTTTTTTTGTTTGGTCTATTCCGGAGAGCATACTTACACACTTATATTGTACTCTTATTTTAACCACTTTTACACTCAGTATCCAGCATGGGTCTACTTGTACAGGCTATTTGTATAAGATTTAATGAACTTCAGAATGGGCTGTCGGATCAATATCAAATAGCCATTACGGAGCATCACTCAAATCCTCTATTTATGCGTTACAATGTTTTAAATGTGTATGGAGTAATTCATGTTTAGGCATCATAATAATATGTTAACACATATCTCCAATGACTATTTTACGAAACATCATGAAATTCACACTACCACACAGATATTCTAATAATTTTACTTCTGACTAAAAAATCTTTTTCTGATCAAACAGTCAGAACATCTGGTCCTATACTTTGAATCTCGTTAAAGAAACCTAAAGCAGTCAATCTCTGTAAATCATTTTAAGAAGTTAATTTAAGTAATTCTTTTATCCGCCTAATAGCTCTTTTTTGTAGAGCAGCAATATTCATTCTTCATTTATTATTTCTATCATAATCCATCAAAATATAAGTGGAGGGACGGGGGAGGATTGATTACGTGGTTGTTAGGGGTAAAAGGGGATGCGTTAGCATGTTACGAAAATAGGGGTCAGGACATCCGTTGGTTTCTAATTGATGTATTAAAATCGAATGTGTGGTTTTGAAGGGGTGTGATGAGGGCGTCGTGTGGATGGTCGGGTGGTGTATGTAGTTATGAAGGAGGTGGAGTGCGGGGTGGGGGTGTTGGTTTGTGATATTCGGTAATTGTGAGGTTGAGGTGTGGGGGAGGGGTCGTTGGAGAGGGATGTTGAGGAGTGGGTGGGGGGTTGCTCTGTGTGTGGATTGTGGTTCGAGGTGGGTGTAAAGGTTGTAGGGGGGTGATGTAGGTTTGTTTTGTGGGTTGGGGGTGTGTGGTTAATTGAGTGTAGTAGTTGGAGAAAGGTGGAGAAGTGGAGGGGGTTCGCGTGGGGAGTTGGGAGGTTAGCGAATGGGTTGGGTGGGCGGGAGTTGGATATGCGGGGGGGAAGGGCCGTGGTTAGTATGATGGTTAGGTTCTTTTGGTTAATGGTCGTGGCTTGTTTGTGAATGTGTGGGGTGGCGGTGTTTGTGTTAAGGGGTTTTGAGTTTGGGTTGGGAGTGGGCCGTGGTGGGATGTTGGCCGGTAACGTGGGATTTTTGTTGTCTGGGAACCAGGTCTGAGTAATTAAGAGAAAAAAAAACATATAAAAAAACGATATATACAGAAGATGTATATGGGGATGAGATGGAAAGCCAAAAGTCCAGAAGACAGTCACACCCAAAAAATTAACTTATAACTACAAAAAATGATTTAAAATTTAATATAACAAATCAGGAAATCAAAAAGAAAAAACGAATTATCGCTCCTAACCTAATTTACATACAACTACATTATAATGAAATGAGATACGATTTATATTGGCTACGAAAAGTGATTTACAGACATTTAGACGTTTTTATATCTAAATTCATAGAGTTTCCAAAGAATTGTCCGTAGTTCGAAGCATTGATCAGAGAATATTTCTTATTGTTTGTTACTGGCGTATATCAATTTCCCGGGGGGGGGGGGGCTGTCTAGTATGTTAATTATTGCGTCCGATTTTTAGAAAAGAATGTTCTAAACGCCTTTGGGGTAGTTGATTATCTGGAATACAGAGTAGTTAGGAGACTAGCGCATCGTACCCTGGAGGGGGGATAGATAGCTATAACGATACACACTAGTACACGAGAACATTACGTTTACTTGCCCGCATTTCTTAACCATATTATAATTCAAAGTTGAGAAGGAAACACGCATCGCATACTAGAACACTGGAACAATTATTTAACATGGACATACCCACATGCCTAACGTTGAACACCCAGGGGGGGGGGGGGAAAAATCCTGGACATCCACGCCTGGGCAGGAAATTGAACCCCGGCTTTTCGCACACAAGGTAAATGCTCTAAACACTAAGCTACCCAGGCCGCCCTGATAAACGGGGCTGAACGCAGCCTAAGTAGTAATGGCTGGAGTGCGATCCGGGTATACATACAACTACACACAGGACAAGACATCCAGTATGCGAGATCAGTTCTGATGCTAACCCGCCAGGCTAATATACAAGATTAATACAGAGTAGGTATGAGACTAGCGCATCGCACACTGAAGGGGGGAATATATAGGCTATAACGATACACACTAGTACACTAGATCATTACTGATACTTTGGCCCGCATTTCTCAACATATTATTATTCAAAGTGGAGAAAGCAACACGCATCGCATACTAGAACACTTAGTAATTAGTGGAATACTTAAACATGAATACCCCCACTTCAAGTTTGTATGTGTTATACCATGTTAAGAATGTTTAAATTTTTAATATGGGATCGGAATGACTTCTATAATGCACTTTTGTAAATTGTCCGCCTGCCCATTTTTGAAGTTTCAAAGTTTTATCTAATACTAGAATATGTATTAACCCCATATTAATATACCCCAATTCATAATCAATAATTAACATTGGTTTGAACAAGAGTGCAATATAATGAGTACAATAACGCTTATTAACACAGTATTTCAACTTATCTGTATAACCCCAACATTTCGTGCTACAGTTTTTAGAAATTCCATCTATATGATTTTTCCAAGTGAGATTTTCATTGATTGTCACACTCCAAGAAATTTAGTAGAATAAACTCTTTGTAATTTAGTATTATCTAATATCACTTGTATTTCATCACCCTCTTCTGTAGCAGATTCCGCCAACCTTGCATTCCCATACGTGTGCCAGAACATATTAGTTTGTTTTTGCAGTCATTGTGACAGATAATTTATTTTGCCTGAACCATTTGTAACATCCTTTAACTATTTATTTATTTCTATGGATTTTACTGTCATGTGAATACAGATTGGCCGTTCGCGCAAATAGTAACCAAACGTCAACATGGATGAAGGTAGTACCAATACAATTAACATAATAGTAAAATAGAGAGGCCCTAATATCGAGCCTTGCGGTACACCACATATAGCTTTTGTAGATTTGACTTACTCTTAATTTGTAAATATCCATATTGCGGTCCTGTTACTGAAATAACTCTTAAACCTTCTAAAACATACATCTAAAGCCTATCCTACGTGTTACATAATAATATATCATATCAATTTTAGCGAAGGCTTTCGATAGTCTAATAAACCACGGTCTGTTTATTCTTTTCTACAGCATGGCACACTTTGTCAACTAAATCAATCTGGCCATATCAGTTGAATGGCCTGAGCGAACAACCCATACTGATTGTTGTTAATAATATTAATGTTTATCAATAAATTTACACATCTATTAAATACTAATCGTTTCTAGATTTGGGAAAAAACGGGTAAAACTGATACAGGTTCCTTTAGTTGAAAACACTTGAGAATCATCTTTCTTATAAAGAGGGAATTACTTAGCAATTTGAGAGACATGGGAACATGTCAATGATCATGATGGAATTAAAATACTCTAGTGAGTGGTTTTTGCAATTTCTTTGGCATTGATTCTTTTAAAACAAATTCGCAATGTTTATCATGCCTGAACTCTTATTTATAATGTTTGAATGAAATAATTGTAATGATTTCAGATTCGACAACTGGTATTCATAACCAACTGCCCTGTAATCGGTTCTTTCAGGCATTCACATTTTTTTTACCGGTGTGTTAGTTCTTTAGCTAACTTTGTACCAATTTAACAAAAAAATCATTAAATTCATTCGCAATAGCAAACCGGATCCGTTACAAACGTATTTTTCATTCTCACCCTCTTAAATTTTGTTCACACGTTTTTCTTTTTTTTATCTTTCTTCTTTTATTTACTTTTTATCATATCATAATTCCAAGTCTTTTTTCATATTGCCTTTGGGTCTGTTCAAACTTTTAATCTTTTTTAATTTCCGAATGAGGCTGTGAAGTTTGTTCGATAGTTTTAACACCCTTTTAGTTTTTTGTTGACTCGTATTGTTAATATAATCTATATACAATGTAATTTTGTATTTATACTCTTTAAACAGTCCCTTTGTTAGCCTCCATGGACATAATGGTCTTTCGTTCTGTAACGTACCTTTCTTACATGGAATACACATCGTCCTAATATCAGTAAACGTTTTCAAAATATATCATAATCTTATTAACATATTGCATGTAAAACTATC
>JAMKCH010072755.1:0-13912 GCA_023653785.1 Ophioderma brevispina | reverse complement strand
CATTGTCCTTGTGGTAAATAACTGAAAATGAAACTGAGATTCAAAAGGGAGGACACAATCAGAATCCATTTTTTTTTTCTCGTGACGACCAGTACTAGCGTTCCTGAACGCTAACGAATCCACTCCACAGGTAAAAGAAACGTAATTTTACGGATCCCCTAATGGGTAATTAACATTACTTGCAAGAAGAAAAGTATGGGGAACAGTGGATTACGGGAAAATGCACCGTTCCATAAGTTATCCGTTATTTTCCCCCGTAAATTCACGGGTAATTACCTTTAATTGGCGATATTTCAGCTGGAAATTTGCTGTGAGCGAAATGCACCGTTTTTTAAAATTTACGGATCAAAAAAACAAAATTTTTGATGTTGTCACATGTACTTCAAGAACTGTTAATTAGCTATTGAAATTATCTCGTTCCTAACCCAAACCCTTCTCTACTGTCATAAATCAAAGAATGAATAATTTTGCTTTTTTTTTTTTTTTTTTTTTTTACTTTTTATCAAAAAAACAAAAAACGCATTAGTGACGTCATAGATAATCAAACCTGACAGCATTTATTTCATTTTAAAGGTTTCAAACCCTTGATTATGTAAATGAAAATATTGACCAAAAGGAGGTTATTGGTATTATAACCCGACATATCTAGTGCTTCGTTCAACCAAAAATAAACGGCGTTTTGACTGACGTCAAGATAAACTAACATGCCCGTATGTAATTTTATCGGGCATTGAAACCATCTCGGGCATTGAAACCCCATCAGTTTTCAAATTTCAATCCGATATAAAGTGACTTGACTTGACACAGTTTTAAAATACTTGTATTAATCTAGTGGGTTCTGAACATCATTTAAAACATATATCCTATAGTGTTGGTCATAATCCTTGCCGACAACAATGACGCGGGCGTATCTTTTTGCGTGAATTGCGCTTACATGCCCAATCCAACCGTTGCGTCTTACTGGCTGAAGCGCGCAAGTCCATAGGTTACATGTCCAAGGGATTTTGACAAATACCTATAGCTTGATATGTTCTTCCACAGTTTGATTGAGTTTTTGGAAACACTTTGACTTCATTCTGGATCCACTTGCGGCATTACTGAAACAAGATCCAGCACTATGGCATTAGAGGCAAGACTTTGGAATGGATATCTGATTTCCTCCACTCTCGGCCCGCAGTATGCCCTTGTTGACGAACACCAAAAAGGCAATCTACAAAAATGTGCTTTATCATGCTGAAGTTTGCCACTTTTTTGCTCCACGCCGTCCGCATATTTTCCAGAAAAGTAGTAATGTTTTACCATAAACATAAAACTAAATGTTCAAATTGTCTCAAAAATCGCAGAGCTTCAGGGGGTTTCGTTTCCGGACCCCCACCAGGGCTTTGCCTTCGACCCCAGCAGGGGTCTAAAGCGGGCCCCTGCACCCCCACCCGTTAGTTCCGCGCTTCGTGCTCAAAAGTTCTAATTCTGGAAAATCCCACCCCCGAATAAATCCTGGCTACGGGCCTGTTCCTATACCATCCTGATAAGTATTGGAGGTTGTCAAGTCTGTAAAATATCTGGACCATCCATGTGACTCAAAATTGTTGTTTAAAAAAAACACAAAAAGCATAGGGCATCAGGGGCATTTTTTCTCCAAGAATATAATTCAAGCAGTCAGAAAGTCAAGGAGGAAGCTTTCTATACCCCTTCATTCGCAACCGTCGAATATGCACGCTATCTCAGTGAGATTCACATTACCCAAACCCAAAAACAAGCTTGAGCAGGACCATAATGAGATTCCGCTTGCTTTGTTGGTTGGGACTTTAGAAGACAAGTTAGCGTTTCAACCGTGCCTTGAATATCTACCGTGGCCATTCACTTACGGGAAGTCGCTACCAAACTCATCTGTTGATGATGCATACGATCAGAAATCACTTGGGTGAATCCCTTGGCAGTATTACTTGACTCACCTATCAACTGTCCAGAGGACACAGTTCCCGCTTCGATAAATTCGTACAAGTAGTTTAGTGTATGCCGCTCCGCCTTCACAAGAACATTGAAGTAGATCTTGCTGCACATACCTGTCCCTCATGCCTTCCAATCTGCATTGAGGGAACTTTGTTTGAGTAACACTTCTAACAACTTATTTTATTGCACCGGGTGTATATATTTTGCACTTGAATGCTCACTTACTGTTGCTTTGAATGCAATGCAATGCCCCCCACGCAGTGCTTTTATCCTCGCCCATCTGAGGGCAGCACTTTTCTGGAAGATGAAGAGAATTTAGCAGAGAATAGTGAATGAAGTTCCCCATGTATTCTGGTTTGCAAACCTGATGGTTCACTCGATTTGTCACAGATTTCGGAAGTCGACCTCTGTTCCAAAACCGACCTCACTTCCGCTCTCGCGAATTGACTAATTGCATGGAAAGAGTTGGAAATCCAAAATTGTTATTAGCAAAATTGATTTTTAAAGGGTATTGGTATTCTCCTCACTGACGGTGCCAAAGAAATGTCGCCCTTTTATTACGTCCTTGGCTTAATACCCAATAGAACACAATGCATTTGGTCTCAACATCATGCTGTGCGACTTTCCAAGATTAGTGCATGAGTAGTCTCACATATAGGCCAACGGCGAGTCATATGTCGACGACCTTCTTGGATACAGCCAGACATGACGAAAACCCAACATGAAAGGACAACTCCACGCAGACTTTGAGAAATTATGTCAGACAGGTTTGACTGTGAATTTGGTGAAAAGTGCATTTTGCCATGGGGCAATGGCACATACTTGGGACACTGGTTGTAGGTCAAGGGCAAAGTAGGCCAATCACAGCAAGGCCAAAGTTGAAGTAATTACGAATTCCAGACACAACGCAAATGGATCTCATGAGATTGTTAGGTATGCTTGGGTAATACAGAAAATCTGTCCAATTTCCTAAACATTACATGTACGCTTCTGACTCTCACGAGAAAATGCCAAAGTTTGTTTGGGGGGTCACAGCACTTCCAAGAAGCATTTGAGAAAACCAGACTATCTTGATGACTGCACCAGCTTTTGTTGCGTCAGACTTTCGGAACAATTCATTGGTTAACTGTTCCCCCGGAAACCGTAAACCGTTATTAGGGCTGTCGCTTTATACCAACACTTTTTGTAGGTGTTTTATAGACGCTTCCCAATCCAACTTAGCATAGCGCAGATTCATAGCGTTAATAAAGGTGACGCACCCCCTTGGGCAAGTACATATTTTTCCTAAATAATTTTTCTTTTTTTAATTTGTTCTTTTTTTATATTTTAAAGTTCTATGTAATGTTGTATTTTTCTTTTTGAAATGAAAAAAATGTGCATAATTTCCTTTCCCCTAAATATTAGTGACACATGTAAGACCACATACGTAACAAAAGCCAATACCGTAACAATTTTGAGACGTAGTGGGTTCATATCTCTTTTTTAAAAAAGTGCAAACAAAAAAAATCAGCCATCATCCTGCCCAATACGTAACAAAAGTAAAATATAACTAAATCTAATATCTTTGTACTGCAATTACATTATTCATACTCCCTCCCTCTGTGGTGATGAAATTAGTAAATTATTTTCACCCGTACATTTCCATATATTCATATACGAGTTTGTTGCGTATTGGACCGCTGAAATAAATTTTCCACTTTTTTGTTACGTCATTGGGCTCTGGTTGTTTTTGCAGCAAGTAGAGGTGGGCATTTGCGTGTTGCTACGAATTACTTTATATTATCTCAGAAACTCATTTTGAGTCATTCCGGTAAAAAATGTTTTTTCAGTACTTTTCTCTGGACTTTCGACCATCGCTAAACTTATATACCTATATACGGGAATGGTGGACGGAGTGGGCACGAGTGTGATTACGTTGTTGTGATAACATTTTGCCACATAGGTGGTGATGTGTGTGCGTGGGTTCGATATAGAATTACTTTATATTGACTCAGGAATCATTTTGAGTCATTTTGAGGAGTCCTTCATAGAACAAATACAAATGATCATAATTTTTGTTTACGTATTGGGGCTTTGGTTGTTTGTTTCAAGCAAGGTATAGGTGGCATAGATCTGCATGTGTGTGCTATATAAAATTATTTATATTGACTCCCGAAAAAAATCATTTTTCGTTCATTCCGGTTTGTAAAAAGGTTTTTCAGTACTTTTCCTCTGGACTTATTTTTTTTGACCCCCATAGCTTTATTAGAAACACGGTGTCAACCAAGTTTAAAAATAAACAATAAAAAAACACAAAAAAAAACAGGCCAAAAAAGCATTATATTAAACAAAACATGATACAAACGACACAAACCGTGAGTATATTAACAGAAAGGAACTCCCCCTTGTTTGACGAGCGTTTGACGAGAAATAGTTATATGGTGGCAATATCATGCAATAACACTAAGCTGCAATATAGAACCAGTTAACATCCTACGTCACTTCTTTTGTTGCTGCGAATCCATTCCTGCGAAATCGTTATGGCCCCAGTTAGTACAACTCTAAACAGATGACAATTGACCCAGTGTGTAACGTAGGCCGACCTTTTTCAAGATACCCGGCCCTAACATGTTACAAACATTGCTGTTGGACTGTCTTACACACATACTTTCAAGCGGGTACATTATAATGATTATCAGTGAAAGTGCGACGAACTCTTTCAAAGTGCGTCTCCACAGACCTACCAGCCTTTATGACGGCGAAATGATAGTAGCCAAAACTTAATACTAATTCTAGTTATCATCATGATGTGCTTTTAGTGTTAATATTGAAGATAATTCATCTATGCAAAGAAAATGGTGTTTAACGGATTCTTTTGTTCAACACCACTACTGATTAATATCATATCTAACAATTTGCGTCGCATGCTGTAAGCTTCCTTCGTGGGCGAGCGGTCTAACCGTGGGACGTTTGATTTTACTTTTGGATTAGTCTCTTGTGTCGTTCGAGCCAGCGGTAGCTCACGACTTTCAGCACATTTAAATTACACCGAGCGTAAGATCATTTTCTTACATTACGGTCACCTTTGCCATTGAAGTTTATGGAATTGAAGTATAATTATGTATAGTTCAAACATTCCAAATCTTTATTATATATGATTTCGCGTATTCAGTATTGCAGAGCATATAACTCATGAGTTTTGGGCAGTTGATTACATTAAATGCTCTTACATAACACAATAGGACAATGGGATTCTTAAAATTATATATCAAAAACTGTTACTTAGGCCGAAAATGAGACCACAATTAAAAATAATCAAGTTGATTTTAAATATTTGAATCGAAAATCATAAGACAAACCAGTGAAAACTTTCTCAAGAAAAATCGAGCATTCATAAATAATTCGAGAAAAAGTATGTGCGAGCAGTCGTTCAAGCAAAGAAATCTACATGTGATTATTTGAAACGATAATTCGTGGCCAACTAGGAAACTTTAAAAAACGCTCTCAACAGACCTACAGCCTTTATTACGAATGAATATTGGAGAAAAAATTATACATTTTATATTTATCATCATGAGGTGGCCACTTTACTGTTAACATCGAAAATAATTGACCCTTCGTGACAATTAAAATGATGTTTAACGGATTCTTTTGTTCAACATACTGATCCATCACGTAATAGCCTATACAACAAATCAGGCCTGCTATAAGCTCATCCGTGGCGCAGCGGTGTAAGCAACAGACATTATTGATTTTACTTTTGTATAGTTGTTGTTATGTCAGTTCGAGGTCCGGTGGTGGCCCACCAATTTTGGCATATGCAGTATTCATTCTGGTGGGCATTCTCTTTAATTTTGGTTATGTAGGCTGTACAAGAATGCTTCTCTGGGTTCTTTTAAGCGGTTTTCCAGGAGTTTTTTACCAGTTTAAAGATTTCGGAGGTGCATGGCTGAAATGGCATCTTTATGAAAATTATAAGCTTAGGGACATTTAAACAGGTGGTTCATCTAATTGTAATCGGCAGTAGAATGCTAAGTGGTCTCTTGGTAAAATACGACTTACCTGAATGGAAAGCAGTAACTCATTCTTTTCTTTTAACAAGTAAAATAACAGTGTATTTATCAACACAAGACCTAAATACATTTCCACAAATTTCATGCCCTTTTTTAATTCTTATTCTTTGTTGCAAAAAGGCTGAAAATCGCAGAAACCTTACAATCTGAATATCCTCAATAACTGAAGGAGATAAAATGTCGAAAAAGCACTGAACATTTTAAGTATAACTAAGTACATATGGATTAATATCAATTTGATAGCCCATGGCCACGGACTTTAAGCTCTTCATATTTTCTTATCAATGTTAAAGCAGCATAGACAACCAAACAATTACTTGAATATACTGAGGGAAAAAAAATCGACTCGAATACTTTAATTATAATCAGTGTTCAATACATTGAAATTTTAACTGACTTATAGATTAATAATATATCCACAGTTGTGATTAATAAATAATTCACTAGTGTTCAATACTTTTCCTAAACCAATAGCTTTACTTAATAGTTAAATAACACATCACGTTCCAGGTCGACAATGATACAACATACAACGGATGTAACTAATCACAACACTCAACTAAAGTGTAAAAACTGTTTCGCAGAAATTCATAATTTTCCTGCAAATTGACCAACTTCTACTTGCACAAGCTATTTAATGTTCACAAAAATAAAGGGAAATTACCAAAAAAAACGTTGGCGCCAAAGTAAAAAAAAAACAAGTTTAAAAAGAACGAGCCAATAAGGTAATAAATCCAAAGATACACCAAGTATACTAAGTTGCGTCTGCCCCATGGCAAACTTGGTCCAATTTTTCTACAATGCAAAAGAAAAATGGCCCCTTGCCCCCTATCAAACTCCATACAGCCCTAAATAATTAAGATTTCATGCTAGAGGAGCTAGATGGGTAGTAATTACCGAGTTCAAACGTAGTGCTCTTCTGGTGAGGCAACAACACGACCAGCGGGAAACTCATGTGTCTTTAGTACTCTTATTCCTACCAGAGAGAGAGGTCTTTGAATCATTGAAATAAGGACAAATCTCAACCAATAAGTAGTTAAAAATTTCCAGTATTGAACACTATTTAAAAATAAAGGTATTCGAAGTCATTGATTTGTCTTTTTTCTCGGTATATTCAGGTAATTGTTTGGTCTATGTTGCTTTTAACATTGATAATAAAATATGAAAAAGAGCTGAAGTCCATGGGCTTGCTGAAAATTGATTATTTATATATACTTCTTATTCTTAAAACGTTCAGTGCTTTTTCGGCATTTTATCTCCTTCAGTTAGTGAAGATATCAGTTTGTAGGTTGTGCCAATTTTAGGCCCATTCACAATAGAATAGAATATAATAAAAGGGCCATAGATTGGAAATGTATTTTAGCTCCTTTTGTGATAAATACACTGTATTTTACGTTTTCAAAGAAAAGAATGAGTTAATGCTTTGCATTCAGTAAGACGTATTTACCAAGAGACCACGTTCAATTCTATTGCCATTCCAATTAAGAAACCACTGTTAATTTCTAGGCTTATAATTTTATAAAGATGCCATTCAGCATCCCTCAGAAACCTTTAAACTGGTAAAAACTCCTGGACAGCGGAAACCGCGTACAAAACAGAGGAGCATCCTGTACAGGCTACTCACCACAATTAAGAGAATGACCACCAGAAATGGAATACTAGCATATGCCGAAAGGGTGAGCACCACTGGACTCGAACTGACAATTCAAAAGTAAAATAAATAATGTCTATCGCTTACACCGCTGCGGCACGGAGGAACGCTGCAGAAAAGTTCTTGATTTGTTGTATAGGCAGCTAGTACGGGTTGGATCAGTAATGTTGAAAAAAAGAAATCCGTTAAGCATATTTTCTTTGCATTGAAGTCAATTATTTCATGTTAGCAGTTAAAAGGCACATATGATGCTAAAAAATTATCAAATATGTAGCTAAATTTCGCCAATATTCATTTAGTAATAAAGGCTTATAGGTCTGTGAGACCGTTTTTAAGTTTCCTTTTTGCCACTAATTATCGTTTCAAATAACATTTGAAAAACTTCTAACTCATCGTTTCCGTTTTTTCTTAATTCATATCGTGTTCATGATGTGTCAATCAATCACATGTAGATTTGTATGCTTGAACGACTGCTCGCATATTTTTTCTCGAAATTATTGCAATGCTCGTCTGTCTTGATAAAGTTTCATGGTAGTCTATGATTTTCGATGCTAATATTTTAAAATCAACTTGATATTTTAAACATGTGGTCTCATTTCCGTCCCAAGTACACAGTTTTGATATATATATATATTTAAAATCCCATTTGTTATTTCTTGAAGATGGATTTAATGTAAAATCAAACTGGCCAAAATTCTCTTGAGTTTCCTGATATTGACAATAAAACTGAATTACTGCGAAATACATATTAATAAGAAAGATTTGGAAATGCTTTGAAACTATAGATGAACTATAGACCGTATTGAATTGAAGTCAGCCACCAGACATGTGGGGGGACAAGATGCATACATACATTCCAGGGGATACAATACTTTAAGCTGCCAATCGATCCAAGTTTAGCGATTTGCCAGGGGATCATTGACCAGGTGAATGTATTGTAGCTACTGAATGCGTCTTCTTGTCCACAACATGGCTGGCGATGGAATACGGTATATACTTCCCTTCCATAAACTTCAATGACAAAGGTGACAGTAAGTAAAGAAAACGATCTTACTCTCCTGTAATTTTTAATGTGCCGAAAGTGGTGAGCCACCACTGGACTCGAACTGACATTCAAGTAAAATCAATATGTGTATCGCTTACACCGCTGCGGCACGGAGGAACTTGCAGACACTCTTGAGTTGTTGTATATGCGATTACGTGTTGGATCATGTAATGTTTGAACAAAGAATCCGTTAAGCATATTTTTTTCTTTGCAAAAACTATGTAATTTTTACACAAGCTGTGTAAAAAAATAGAAAAAATCAAAAATTAATAAATATAAATAATGTACAAATTTCGCAATATTCATTTCGTAATAACGGCTATAGGTCTGTGAGACCGTTTTTAAGTTTCCTTTTTTGCCACTAATTATCGTTTCAAATAACCATTTGTAAAACATTTTCTAACTCATCGTTTCCGTTTTCTTAATTCATATCTTGTTCATGAAATGTGTCACATAATCACATGTAGATTTGTTCGCTTGAACGACTGCTCGCATATTTTTTCTCGGAATTAATGTGAATCTCGTCTTCTTGATAAAGTTTCACTGGTATGTCTTATGATTTTTCGATTCTAAATATTTTAAAATCAACTTGATTTTTTATAAATTGGGGTCTCATTTCCGTCCTAAGTAACCGTTTTGATATATATATATATTTAAAATCCCATTTGTTATTTCTATGAAGTGGATTAATGTTAAATCAAACTGCCCAAAATCTCTCGATGTTTTCCCGATCTTTACATAACTGAATACTGCGAAATACATAAATAAAGACGATTTGGAAATGTTTGACTATCTATGAAACTATAGACCGTATTGAATATGACGTCAGCCACCAGACCATGTTTGGTGGACATGATCATACATTCCAGGACTACAATTAATTAAGCTGTCAATCGATCCAAGTTTAGCGATTGCACAGGGATCATTTGACAGGTGAATGTATTGTAGTACTGGAATGCGTCTATTTGTCCACCAACATGGCTGCTATTGATACGGTCTATACTTCCTTCATAAACTTCATGCCAGGTACCGTAGTAAGAAAACGATCTTACTCGCATGTAATTTTTAATGTGCGTGCTTAAAGTCGTGGGCTACCGCTGGACTCGAACCGTCAACAAGAGACTATCCAAAGTAAAAACCATAACTTCCAACTATTAGACCGCTCGGCCACGAAAGAAGCTTATAACATTCCTCGCAAACTGTTGGATATGGATAGTAAGTGATGGTTCAGTAGTGATTGGTAAACAAAAGGACTCCCGTTTAAACGTCATTTTCGTTGCATATCGTGAATTAACTTCAATATTATCACTAAAAGGCCAACACAGGAGGAAACTAGAAATATGTATTAAGTTTGGCTACTATCCATTTCGTAATAAAGCTGTAGGTCTGTGAGACCACGGTAAGGGTTTCGCACTTTCCACTACTAATCCCCATTATAAGTGACCGCTTGAAAGTACTTCTTATTCATCGTTTTCCGTTTTCTTGTTTTCAATATGTTGCCATGAAATGTATCCAATATACTTTTGTGGGTGAAATACATGCTCTGGTTGTGTATTCCGAGCGGTTAAGTGATTAATTGATGATTGCCACCAGTGGCTATTTTCTCGTCAAACTCGTGTCCAAAAAGGGAAGTATTTGTTTTCCTGTTAAATACTCCGGTGTTGTGTCCCTTTGTATCATGGCCGTTTTAATGTTTTTTGACCTGTTTTTTGGTGGTTTTTTAGTTGTTGTTTAAAACGTGGTGGACACACATACCGTGTGTCTTAATATACGGGATTGTTTAGTATTGGGCCGCTGAGAGTAAATTTTTGCCACATGGGGGGGGTGTGCGTGGGTTCGATATGAATGACTTTATATTGACATCAGAGGAACTTCATTTTGAGTCTTTCTGAAAAAATTACACAAGATCATCATAATTTGTTTGTCTAAGTATTTGGGCATGGTTGTTTTCAAGTATAGTGGCATATGCATGTGTTGTGTATAGATTACTTAATACTTAACCTCCGACAACTAATTTTGAGTCTTTTTGAGTCATTCCGGAGGAGGAATAAACATTTTGTCAGTATTTTTTCTCTGGACTTATTTTTTTTTTCGACCATCGCTATTACTTAATACCTATATAGGGATGTTACGGTATTGGGACGCGTGATAAAATTTTGCCAAAGGGGTGGCTATGGGGTGCGTGGGTTCGATTATATAATACTTTATATTGAATAGGGAATTCATTTGAGTTCTTTCTAGAACAAATTACAAAGCATCATAATTCTTTTGTACGGATTGGGCTTTGGTTGTTTTCAAGAAACGTATTAGGTGGAATCTGCGTGACTTATACCGAATGACTTATATTGACTCAGAAACTAATTTTGAGGCATTTTGAGTTCTCATACATATATAACTATAAAAGGGATTTGTTACGTATTGGGACGCTGTGATAAAATTTTGCCACATGGGTTGGTGGGTGGCCGTGGGTTCGATAAAGAATTACTTTATATTGACTCAGAATGCATTTTGAGTCCATTCCGGAAAACATTTTTTCGTACTTTTCTCTGACTTATTTTTTTTCACCATCGCATACTAATAAACTATATACTGGATTGTTAGGTAAATGGGGCCGCTCGTGACAAATTAATTCCTGAGTCAATATTAAGTAATTCTTATGAACCACGCACACACCACCCATGGGGCAAAATTTTATCACAGCGGCCCAATACGTAACAATCCCGTATATAGGTATATAGTATATGTGGGTCGAACAAAAAAATAAGTCCAGAGAAAAAGTACTGAAAATTGTTTTTCGGAATGACTCCAATGACTCAAAATGAGTCTCTGAGTCCATATACATATTTCTATAGTACACACATGCCGATGGCCACCTATAATTTTGCTTTTGAAAACACGCAGAGCCCCTCGTACAAAAAATTTATGGTCTTTTGTATTTGTTTTTAGTAATACTAAATTCCTCAAAATTAATTCCGAGTCAATATTATGTAATTTAATATCAAACCCACGCCCAGACACCACCAGGGTGGCAAAATTTTAATCGCAGCGGACCCAATACGTACATTCCGTATATAGTTAAAAATAAGTATAGCGATGGTCGAAAAAAAAATAATCAGAGAAAAAGTACTGAAAAAATATTTTTTTCCGGATGACTCAAAATGAACCTCAAAATAGTTTCTGAGTCAATATAAAGTATTCTGTATAAGCACACACATGCAGATGCCACGCTATACTTTGCTTGAAAACAACAGAGCCCAATCCGTACAAAAATTATGATCTTTTTTAATTTTTTTAGAAATACTCAAAATGACTCAAATTAAATACTGAGTCAATATTAAGTTTTAAAATTTTATATCGAACCCACGCACACACCACCCATGTGGCAACAATTTATCACAGCGGCCCAATACGTAACAATCCGTATATAGGATATAGCGAATGGGTCGAAAAAAACTAGTCCAAGAAAAACAAAAAAGTTCACTGAAAAAAATATTTTTTCGGAATGACTCAAATGATTCCTGAGGTAATATAAGTAATATTCATATCGAACGCCACGCAACACACCACCCATGTAGGCAAATTTTAATCACTCGGCGTGCGGCAACAGTGCAAAACATCGGCGCCCAATACGTTAACAATCCCTTGTGCTCGGCGTCTCAGTCTCTGACGTTTGCCTTGCCCCCCCCCGCGCCCCCCGCCTGACCCAATATTTTTCCCCGGAATGATCAAATGCGTTTCGGAAGATCCATATCAATACTTCTGTACACCCACATGCAGATGCACCGTACGACGTTGCTTGAATACCCCCCAGAAGCCCAATACGTAACAAAAATTATGTGTCTTGGAAGTAGGTCGAGAAAAGACCTCAACAGACTCAAAAGAAAGCAGGAGTAATAAAAGAATTCTATAGCGAACCCACGCAACACACCACCCATGTGGGAAAATGGTAAGCGCAACCAGGGCGTCAAGATCAAAATAATTCTGTACACAAACATGCAGATGCACCTATACTTTGGCTTGAACACAACCAACCCCATACGTTAACAAAAAAATGGCAAAATTTTATCTTCACCCCCTCAGGGCCCCAATACGTAACAATCCGTATAAATGTGTTTAAGTATTGGCAGGGTTCTATAAAAACCGACTAAAGTCCATACACCATATTACCAATTGTCAATTTCCGTAGACACACACACATACAAAAAGACAAAATTAAAAATGTAATTACATTAGCAACGATATTAGAATCTAATACTTGCAATTTAGTTTGTTTACGTATTGGGCAGGATGATGTTTATTTTGCCACTTTTTGTTCTAATGTTTTAGAAGTTTTTGAACCTACGTATCAAATTGTTACGTATGGGCTTTTGGTACGTCATTGGGCTCTACAACACACACGTTCCAATTGACTCCACTCCAGCAAATAATTGCGCTACTGATAATTAAATTCGCTCGGTGAAGAGGACCAACATCTTCAGATTCCGTTTTCATCTTGGTAACCTTCTTGCAATCCATTTTTATTATCCTGCAGCTTAGGAGATTCCAGTGTTATAAACTCCAGTATTGCATAGTACAAACGACTTTCAGATTCTCTGGAACTTAGATGCCATTGTTATTATCCTGACGTTAAGCCTTTCCATCGCCCCCGATTCGATTAGGCTATAGCCTCCCGCTCATAATTTAATAAAACTCGAGTTTTCTTCTGTGAGTTCAATAACTTGACCGTATATTTAATCAATTATCACAAAGAAAGGAAGAATGAACAAAAATCTTGAACAAATGTTTCTTGCAGCCCTGTGACCTAACACCCTTTGGGCAGATCAAGACACATAACTTAATCATGTTAATGCAGGACTCTTTTCTATTCATTTAAGTTTGTACGACCACCGGTTCGATTTTTTCACATAGGTGAATGATTTCGATTTTCTGCCAATAACGCCAGTAAATTGAATAGAAATGGGTTACGCGGCAAATTACGGGTTTAGTTCTGCACCGAAATTTTTAGGTCACAGTTTTGCCAAAAACTTAACCCACATGATTCTGTTTTTCCTACGTTTCCCTTTCGAATAACTGATGAACTTACTGTCCAAAGTTTAATTGAACACACAGTGAACTCTAACTTTATTTATTCGTGACAGAGGACAAGTTTTGTGTTCTACCCCAATCATGAAAATAGTTTAAAAACTAAACGGGATGGTGTTAATAAACTGTAAA
>JAMKCH010072751.1:0-16707 GCA_023653785.1 Ophioderma brevispina | reverse complement strand
GGGGACGAAGAAAGGTTACATGGGGGAAACATTTAAATTGCTCCAGTCTTGTTATCAAGTATACCGTCTGAATTGTCCGACTGGTCATAAGGATTCAGTACCTGAGTACCGTAATAGTATATGTCGTATACCTCCTATGGTTTTGGAGTTAAGGTATCAGAATTGTGAAAGTAGCCAAAAAAGTCCATTTCAGATTGTACAAGGTCAAAACTAAAGGAATAGTTTCACCCGTTTTATAGTTTCATGTTATGTGGTCAAATAGGTCAGAAGTCTATCCAACCCACATTGAGTAGGTATGGCTTCTTTATCCTCTACCTCGTGATCAGAACACGGGATATAGTCAAAACTATTCCTTATGTCCATACTTTACCTTACAGTTCCTTAGATTGGAACCAATAAGGTAGGGCTTGCAAGCTGGAACACTCCGAAGAGAAAGCAAGCTCCATCCAAGGCATGACTGGTCACTGTGATGCTGTCTCTGCCTGGTAGTCTTCCACTGGAGGATGTATGGTCGTGCGACTAACTTCACCTCCCAACTTTTTTGTTGTTTCTTGTGAGCCACAATGTATATAGACCAGTTAACATCCTATGTCACTTCTTTTGTTGCCTGCGAATCCATTCCTGCGAATCGTTATGGCCCATAGTATTAAAACTCTAACAAATACACTTGCCCAATGTGTAACAGTCAGGCCGACCTATTTCAAGATACCAGGCCCTAACATGTTTACAAACATTGCTGTTAACTGGTCTATAGGTAGCTCTGTATACAGGTCTAGTGCCTTCCTGATTTCCTTATTTGTCAGCCCAAGGAGTCCGGTTGGTGAATCCTCTGGACCCCACTTCTTTTTCTACTGGGGAGTATTTCAGCTCCCATCCAGCTTCTTGTGCTTCCTTGATAAGGTCTTCATATTTGCACTTCTTTCGGGGTTTTGCTTGTGCCATATTATCTTCTGGCGGTACTGTCAATTCAGTGACAACACTGGCACCTTCTTTCCTAGCACTAGAAATGGTGACATCTGGTCTTCGTGGCGTGGTGACTATTTCTTCATCCCCATACCACATCCAGTCTTCACTGTTCTGGATACATTCCTGCCAGGATTCCTGCTTCTCTTCTCACATCCAGGTAACATTGCCACACTGAGTGCCCTTATCTGACTTGAAAACTGTGCCAGTTTTGATTTGTTTGTCATCCTCCTCTTTTTTTGACTTAATAATGTATCTACTCCACTATATCTTCAGTTATTTAATTTGGTATCACTACATCATCTCCAACTTAAAACATACCCTCGACAATATGCATGAAGAGAGACGAATATAAGTGAATCAGCCTAAAGGCAATCTTGGTTTAAAAAGTATAGCGGTATATACTTTAAAATATGTTCAAAGGCGTTTGTTTTCACTTGCGGTTTTATTTTTCATTTTGTTCAATTAGGGATCAATCAAACTTTTCGAACTGGAATTATTCTTTGAACCTAGATTGTTCCTTTCTTTTGATATTTTACATATGAGCTCATATGATTATGTTAATTACTTTTACTCCTTTTTCTTTGATATCTTTAATGTTCAACAACAAACATGTTATAGAATGATTTGTGCCGGCATTTCAAAATAACCAACAACACCTGCTATACAAACGACAATAGTTGAATATTGTTGTTGGGCACCGACGGCAACAGCGTAAGCCGTCTTCTTGTAAGAATGAATTCTGTGTGTCCATGTCATGATTTAAATCTGAAATACGTGTTCCCTGATTCTAATAGCAAAGGTGGTTGGCAGAAATCCTGGTTCGCCGAACTCATATTCCACCTACACTACAACGGTAAAGAATATGCATTGTTTTCACATTTATTCAGTTTGTGTCAGGCTAGTGGAGCCCGACTATTGCTCCCGGCGGACTATATCTACACCGTCAACGTGCAAGATGAGCGGTTTGCAAAAGCCTTTTTTCTAGTTCAATAATTTTAAAAGCCTTTAATTAATCGTCGTTTGCCAAATTAAATCTGTCAACTTCCATGCAAAATTCACAAGATCGGACCATACCGCGGTTTTCGATTAACATTTTCTTTACAGGAAAACGTCGACCCCTTCCTCCGCCCCCCCCCATTTTCTAACTCCAACTACTTACTTGCACATAATAACGAAAAATAACAAAAATCATAGGAGTAACTTAATTACCGGTATTTGACCGCGAACTTTATACTCTCCACAAACTGAAGAATTTCACCTTCAAATTCAATGTTTCACACCCACGTTTTTACATTCGATTTTTTCTTTAAATTGATTTTGAATTCCTAAATCACATTCCATAACTCCGAATCAATCTCGCTCATGTCCAATATTCTAATTTTCCGATATTTCTCACATAGCAAAGGTCACTTTAGATTTAACAGATAATAGTAATACAACTTGACCTTGAAATTGTGAAACACGACAATGAAGATAATAAAGCTAACTGAGCTTTATTGTTTCTGTTTTCACGTTGGTTATTATTTGAGGTACAGGTGCGATTGTAGTCATAGTATTGATATCTCTATGTGTTTGACCATGCCTTTGACAAATGTTATCAATATAGTTCCTAATATTTGCATAATTGACATGGTAAATGACCCTCGCTATAAAGGATCATATTCATTTAATATTTATATAACAACACATTCAACTGTACACTATCAATTTTTCTTCTTATTTGCATTGTCGCGGCAGTTCACAACACAGAAAGAACAAAGTCTTTTATATGGAAAATACGTTTTTTTATAGCACAGTGGAATTGGTGCAAGAATTGTCCATTTTGATGATAAATCTCTGAAATTTGGCGCGCGGGGACGAAGAAAGGTTACATGGGGGAACCTTTAAATTGCTCCAGTCTTGTTATCAAGCATACCGTCCCGAATGTCCGACTGTCCATAAGGATTCATACCTTTGAAGTACTCCCTAAATAGTATATGTCGTATACCTCCTATGGTTTTGGAGTTAGGTATCAGATTGTGAAAGTACAAAAAAGCATCCATTTCATTCAGCATTGTTGACACGGTCAAAACTGAAGGAATAGTTTCACCTGGTTTTAGTTTTTCATGTTAGGTGGGCAAATAGGTCAGAGAGTCTAGTCCAACTCACTTGAGTAGGTATTGTTTCTTTTATCCCCCTACCTCGTGGAGCAAACACGGAATATAGTTCCTTAGAATGGAACCATAAGGTAATGGCTTGCAACTGTAACACTGCCGAAAAAGAAAGCAAGCTCCCCAAGGCATGCCTGGTCACATGGTGCTGTCTCTGCCTGGTATTCATCCACTGGAGAGTATGGTCGTGCCTACTACTCAACTCCCCAATTTTTTGTTGATTTCTTGTGCCAGCAATGTATATAAGGTACTCTGTAGACAGGTCTAATGTCTTCCTGATTTCTTTATATTTTGTCAGCCCCATGAATTTGAAAGTCAGGTTTTCTCCGAGTCCGGTTGGTGATCCTCTTGACACACTTCTTTTTTCTACTGGGCAGTATTTCATCTCCCATTCAGCTTCTTGTGCTTCCTTGATAAGGTCTTCATATTTGCAGGCTTTCGGGGGTTTGCTTGTGCCATATTATCTTCTGTGGTACTGTCAATTCAATGACAACACCATTATTTCCTCCTCCTTGCAGGATAATAATTTTGACACATCTGGTCTTCGTGACGTGGTGACTATTTTGGCGGAAATAGTGATGGGGCGTTTGTCCTTCATCCCATACCACATCCAGTCGACATGTTCTGGATTACCTTCCGGTCAGGATTCCGCTTTTTTCCTCACATCCAGGTAACTTGTCACCACGAGTGCGCTTGTCTGACTGGAAACGTGCCTCGTTTTTTGATTGTTTGTCATCCTCCTCTTTTTGACTACTCCACTATATCTTCAGTTTTTAATTTTGGTACACTACACAACATCTCCAATTAAACCATACCCTCTCGACAATATGCCTGAAGAGAGACGATTAATAAGTGAATCCGACTAAAGACCAATCTTGGTTGAAAACTGTATAGCGGTATACGTAAAATATGTTAAAGGGCGTTTTGTTATCGCACATGCGGTTTTATTTTTTCATTTTTAAGTTATTTTATTATATTTTTTTGTTATTAATTTATTTGTTATTTTTTTCCCTATTTATTTTTGTTTATTTCTATTTTGATTATTTCTATTTATTTTTACTTTATTATTTTTATTTATTTTATTTATTTCTATTTATAATTTATTTTTATTTTATTTATGTTTTTGTTTTGGTTTAGTTTTGATTTAGTTTTTAACCAATTCCATAGTGTCAATCTCCAAAGATACAAGATGTAAGTCATACAATTATTTCCTTGTGTGTTTCATATATGGCCATTTTTCTGCTGTGCCATTGACTTCAGCATGTTTCGATTTTTATGTGTGCAAATACAATAGCCTTGGTTACTTTCTACTGTTCATGGGTTTAAAACGGGTCAAAGCTCTAAAGCATTATATTGAACGGTTGATGTAGTTAATGGGGAGAAATATCGAAGAACATGACCGATATCGACTGAGCTTGTAAGCGTATTACGAATGGTCCTCTGAAGAATTGTAATTAAGTGTTTTAACGCAAACAGTCTTAATGTCACTTAATATTAGATAAGCCGTTGCCTGTACTCCAACTTAAACACATCAATTTCACATCATCATTCCTTTTATAATCCGATACCTTAATCCTCAGTTTCCCCTCTATCAATAACACAGAACACGTTTTTGGGGTGTTGAGTTGGGGTAAAGTTAACCAATCGCGTCAATTACTTTCGCTTTTTGTTGAACTTGTAGATTGAAATAAAACTCATCATTCGATTAATCTAATTGGAATAGTTTCTTTACAAGTTTTAAGTGGTGCTGACTTATGCGCTTCAATTTGAAGTGGTTTCTTACATATTAGCTCTTTTATCATACGTTGTAATCTTAATCCAGTTATCGATGTTTACTTGACCTACCATCTTTAAAAAAAGCCTAAAATTAAAACCACTAAAAGTTTGTAAATTGAAATAGGGGGGTGGCACAGGGCGGAAGCATTATGAAAATGCTCCCATAGATAATTCTTTTTCTTTCACTAGTTGATTGTTGTTTCAACAAGTTGATAATAATCATATACGAAAACGAAATTTTAGAATGTCAATTTGTGATGAGCATTTAACAAAAACACGATTTGATTGATTGGAAAAAAAAGGAACAAGCATGTCACTTGCAGATGGATTTCCTTATGAAGCATCCATAGGCCTACTTCGCTTCGCATTTGATTAACCCGGTCCCCCGTGTTCAATGCCATCGCTAAGTGATTGGTCAATTTCGTCTCGATTGGCTCACTCTTTCATTGTCATGTCTTATATCTTTCGAGGAGTTTTTTTTGTTGTATTTTCTTTAGAAACCGCTAGGAGGCAACACAAGAACAACATTACAACAAAGCAGCAAAAGTGTTTCAAAAGAAAGAGGGTGTATATACAACATGGTATCACGTGGTGCCTGAAAATTAAAGCACCCAAATTTTTGTTACTTCGATTTTGTAAATAAACCAAAACTGTATAAGACTATCATCTCTAACTCATGGGATATGGTACAAAACTGCCATTTTTTTCATGTATTTTGACCAGCACACCGCAAAGTGTTGGGAACATGTTCAATGGACCGGATTCGGAACCAAAAAGCTTACCATAGATAAAATGATACAAAGCTTGTTGTCCACTTTGCAAGATTCGATGATTTCCGGTTTAGAAAATTAGGGTAAACTTCCTCGGCGCAGCTTTTTAAGGCAATGATGCATATTTATTTTTTAGATATATTTTTTTTTTTTTTTTTAATTTCTTAAAATTATGCCTTATGAAGAAAAAAACTAAAAAATCAATAAAACTCAAAAACTTAAAAAACATAACCAAAAATAATGTTATTATATTCCTGTGCTTTTAATTGTCTCTTTCGGCATTCTTTTTTGGAATGCAGTGGCCATAGACAAATAGAGGAGTTGGGGAAAGCAGGCCCGGAGAACAATGTAAAGAAACACAGCAACAAAACCAAAAGAACCCAGCGCTAAATTGTTTAGCAATAAGCGTACAGTCCCTGATCATGCATGGCTTTTTTTTTTTTTTCGTTCGGGAGGACGATGATTCTTAGTTACAACTTCCATTCAAGTGGTCGGCCAAACCATCATTGATACTCATCTATATACGATTCTACATCCACCTTCATGACAGGTGTGTTGCCGGTCCCTGTTTCTGCTAATAGCAGAGCAATTCGTGACAAATTGTGGGGCAATTGTGCATTAGATTGAAAATCGCACAACGCGTTGCGACCATGTCACAACGCGTTGCAAACCTTCTGCAACGCGTTGCGGCAATACGTTTTGTCCCTTATTGCCTTCACACGCGTTGTGAGTTTACAAAACGTGTTGTGGAAGCTCGCAACGCGTTGTGAAGGCTTGCAAAAACAGCGTTGGAGTTTCGCACAACGCGTTGTCTAGATACATTTGTGCAACGCGTTGTGGGTGCTAATTTTTGAATACTCACAGAAATTCGTCATTCTAAATCGGGCCCGACGCCGCAACGCGTTGCTAACTTTCTTGCAATGCGTTGCCGAAATACTTTATGGCCTTATGGGTCTTCTTGCCATAATCGTGCGTGATCAGCAATGCCATGATACTCATCATTCGCCTGGTGTCGCTTGCGCTACCAATCTTAGGTGGCTACTTACAATCTACCTCGATCATTTCAATTATTAGAACTTAATCCCTAGACCTGTGTGAATTTTCATGCAGAGAAATTCCATTACGATCTTTTGAAATCTCATTTTATCTCCAAAAAGGACTCCAAAGTCCGTGCTTTAAAACCCATCCATATGTGAGTGCACTTAGTGTATGACGGGGTAAGTTTAAATTCATAACCGGTGACACATGTTAAAGTTTTACAGATGGGTTTAAAACGTACTTGTTTGTAAACCCCATCCTGAAAACACACATTAATCCAGATGGAAAAAACATGATGTCACCGGACAACTAAAATATTAGAGTATCAATTATTGAACCATTTGATTCTTCCCCTGTCAATTTCTTTCTACTTCTATCGCCCATATACGGCGGAATGATATCTAAATGTATCGGTATAAAAATGTCAGCAATATATCATCGTATTAATTTAATAATTCAGATATCGGACAAAAATTGAAGTTATTTTCACAGCACCATTAATACATCAAAATTCTGCGCGATAAGCCAATGAACACGAAATCAGCCATATATGGGCATAGCGTTCACGACTACTAAGAATGGCAAATAGGCTGTTGGAGTGCGTGACGATTTGTTAGCCTTAGGATATCACTTGATAGGTTTATCATTGTGACAGCATTACATTGCAAAATTATTGTCTATTTATTCCATTCAACCCATACTAGGCTCATTTGATTCGATCACATTCCTCTGTGTGTGCTTGTAGTTGTATTTGGTGACCATTAAATCGACGTCTATGGCAGTGTTGAAACACGAGCAAAACAAAAACTGACAAGCGCCGTGGCATTTAAACATCGACAACATGCATCATTTGAACTTGGCGGCCCGGACTGTGTTTTCTGGTATCAAGGGGTATTATAGTCGTACACAGTCTGGAGTTTTCATTGCATAAAGGTATATTGCATTACATCTATTACAACTATTATCAAACTAACGTGTTAATGATGATTTAAAATCCCGACTTCATCTTCAGGGACAAATGCTCTAATGACTACGCACGATGACATTGGTGTGTCACGGGTGGGATCGGCAGTGGCGTCGTTAGGCTGCGTGCACGATACGGGCGTTTCAGGTATCTTGAAATAGGCCAATCGAGTCAAAGAATTAAAATTACGTCATTACGTGTACTATTGCTCAGCGGGCCAGTCGTATAAATTGAGTTTACAAGAAACAGTGGCAGACGATAGCGTAACTTGTACGTTATACTTACAAGTCCGAAAAGACGTCCCAAATTAAATAAAGAAATACAAAAGAATTTTTTAAAAATCCTCTCGGGATTCTCATTTTGAGATGAGAAGGATAAAAAATTTCATAACTGTGTCAAATTTTGATTTCATGTTGGAAATTTAATTATTGAACAAAAATGTTAACTGATAACGTCATATCGATTTTCCTTAATTAATTACTATCTTTTATTTGAAAAAGATAGCACAAATCCGCACATACATTTTTGTTGATAGCTTTACCACTCTATGTATAAGATTACAACTTCAAACTGTCACAATAAACTTCCGGGGTGAAATTAAAACCTCATGTATTTCCTTTAAAAAAGTTGCATTGCATTGTGGGAAATTATGACGTATTTACGTCTTTTACGTATACGTACTTTTAACGCTTTCTTCTGGACTGATAAACATCAGTGAACATATTCCGTTGAAAAAAATATTCGCCCAATGTTAAATTCCAGTATTATGAAGTCTATCAGTATAAGTCTAATAACGTAAAACAATCCTAAAGTGGCTGTTGCCCGACAAGAATGCGGTTGATTTTGAGTTCAAAGCGGATTCATCAATATAATATAGCTTCAATAGTCAATGGCTATTTCACACACGAAACTGGTCAGGGTACGAAGTTAGCCAGGGTTTGCGTGTGCACGTGTGGGTTTTGGGGTTGTTAGTCCAGCAACAGGAAATGGCTATTTCGGTCCGCTGTCGGGTGAACTCATCCTAGCTTCTCGGCCATTTTTTAAAATTTAAGCATATTGTTCCTACTAGTCATGTACCTAAGTTTTGTAACCTTTGACTTTTATAATAAGGTTTTGGTACAAGCAGTGGGTTTTCATTTGGGAACCGACTACATAACTATCTTCAAGGTATTACAATTTTGACATTGCATGTTTTATATGCCTTTTGTTTCGAGTTCATGAAGGGAATTGTTTCTATCGGTTTTCGTATTTGCGTCTTGGACCCGTATGTGGCCGTGAAATTTCAAGCCAACGGGGAATATTCGCCTTAAACCTTAAACAGGTAAGTGAAAAAATAGTTTCACTTGCTTATGAAAACAACCGCGTGTCGACAACATAGCAATTTCTGTTACGTATTTCAAAAATATAACTCCACAACGTCTTGCGCGCTTCACAACGCGTTTGCAACGCTTCGCACGCGTTGCGCACTACTTTGTGACCCTTTTTGCCTTCACAACGCGTTGTGAAGTTTACAACGTGGTTTGTGAAGCTCGCAACGCGTTTGGAAGGCTTGCAACGCGTTGGTAAGGCCATAGGGGTCATAAACGTATTGCCGCACCGCGTTGTGGATCTATTTTTTTGAAAATACGTCACCAGAAATATGCATGATTTTGATTGGCCGCTCCGCAACGCGTTTTGCAAAATGTCGCAACTCGTTGCTACTCACTTTCTCACAACGGTTGCGGCAATACGTATGACACTTATGCTTGTGAACCTCCAACGCGTTTGCGAAGGTCGCACCAACTCGTTGGAAGGTCGCAACGCGTTTGTGAAGGCTTGCAAACGCTTTGTGAGTTTCCACAACGTCTTGCTAGATACTTTGCAACGCGTTGTTGGGTCTAATTTTTTTGAAATACGTCACAGAAATCGTCATTCTAATCTTGCCGACGCCGCCACGCGTTGCTACTTTGCTTGCAATGCTTGCAATCAATACGTATGATTGCCTTTATGGGTGCCATAACGTGCGGATCAGCAAATGCCATATAAACTCATCATTCGCCTGGTGTCGCTTGCGCTACCAATCTTAGGTGGCTACTTACAATCTACCTGATCATTCATTATTAAAAGTATCCCTAGTACCTTGTGAATTTTCATGCAGAGAAAACTTCCATTACGATGAGTAGAATCTCATTTTTATCTCCAAAAAGGACTCCAAAGATATCGTACTTTAACCCATCCATTGTGAGTGCAACTTATTGTATGACGTAAGTTTAACATTCATCCGGTGGGATCACATGTTAAAAGTTTTTACAGGATTGGTTTTAAAACGTACTTGTTTAAACCCCATCCCTGTCAAAACATCAACATTAAATCCAGATGAAAAACATGATATCAACCGGACAACTAAAATATTAGAGTTCAATTATGGACCACTTTGCTTTTCCACTGTCCATTTCTTCCTATGCCCATATACGGCCTGATGATATCTAAAGGGATCGGTAAAAAATGTAAGCAAATATATCATCGTATGAATTAATAGTTTTCAGATATCGGACAAAAATTGAAGTTATTTTTTCACAGCACATTATACCTCAAAATTCTGCGCGATAAGCCCTGACACGAAATCAGCCATATCTGGGCATAGCTTTTTCACGACCACTAAAATGGCAAATAGGCCTGTTGAGTGCGTGGACGATTGTTAGCCCTTAGGATATCACCGTTGATATTTTATCATTGGGACAAAAGCACTTACCAGTTGCAAAATATTGTCTATTTATATTCCATTCAACCATACTAGCGCATTTGATTCTGATCACATTGCGTCTGTGGTGTGCGTGTAAGTTGATGTGGTGACCATTAAATCGACGTCTATGGCAGTGTTGAAACAGAGCAAAACAAAAACTTGACAAGCGCCGTGGGCATTTAAACATCTGACAACATGCATCATTTGGACTTGCGTCCCGGACGGGGTTGTCCTTGTTATACAGGGTATTTATGACACAGTCGGGAGTTATTCATTGCAATAAAGTTATATTTCATTACTCTATTACAACTATTATCCAAACTACCGTTTAATATGATTTTTAAAATCCCCCCGACGTCATCTTGCAAGGACAAATGCTCTAAGATTCTAACCCCATAGTGACATTGGTGTCACGGTTTTGGATCGGCAGTGGCGTCGTTAGGCTGCGTGCACGATAACGCGTTTCAGGTATCTTGAAATAGGCCAATCGAGTCAAAGAATTAAAATTACGTCATTACGTGTACTATTGCTCAGCGGGCCAGTCGTATAAATTGAGTTTACAAGAAACAGTGGCAGACGATAGCGTAACTTGTACGTTATACTTACAAGTCCGAAAAGACGTCCCAAATTAAATAAAGAAATACAAAAGAATTTTTTAAAAATCCTCTCGGGATTCTCATTTTGAGATGAGAAGGATAAAAAATTTCATAACTGTGTCAAATTTTGATTTCATGTTGGAAATTTAATTATTGAACAAAAATGTTAACTGATAACGTCATATCGATTTTCCTTAATTAATTACTATCTTTTATTTGAAAAAGATAGCACAAATCCGCACATACATTTTTGTTGATAGCTTTACCACTCTATGTATAAGATTACAACTTCAAACTGTCACAATAAACTTCCGGGGTGAAATTAAAACCTCATGTATTTCCTTTAAAAAAGTTGCATTGCATTGTGGGAAATTATGACGTATTTACGTCTTTTACGTATACGTACTTTTAACGCTTTCTTCTGGACTGATAAACATCAGTGAACATATTCCGTTGAAAAAAATATTCGCCCAATGTTAAATTCCAGTATTATGAAGTCTATCAGTATAAGTCTAATAACGTAAAACAATCCTAAAGTGGCTGTTGCCCGACAAGAATGCGGTTGATTTTGAGTTCAAAGCGGATTCATCAATATAATATAGCTTCAATAGTCAATGGCTATTTCACACACGAAACTGGTCAGGGTACGAAGTTAGCCAGGGTTTGCGTGTGCACGTGTGGGTTTTGGGGTTGTTAGTCCAGCAACAGGAAATGGCTATTTCGGTCCGCTGTCGGGTGAACTCATCCTAGCTTCTCGGCCATTTTTTAAAATTTAAGCATATTGTTCCTACTAGTCATGTACCTAAGTTTTGTAACCTTTGACTTTTATAATAAGGTTTTGGTACAAGCAGTGGGTTTTCATTTGGGAACCGACTACATAACTATCTTCAAGGTATTACAATTTTGACATTGCATGTTTTATATGCCTTTTGTTTCGAGTTCATGAAGGGAATTGTTTCTATCGGTTTTCGTATTTGCGTCTTGGACCCGTATGTGGCCGTGAAATTTCAAGCCAACGGGGAATATTCGCCTTAAACCTTAAACAGGTAAGTGAAAAAATAGTTTCACTTTGCTTATGAAAACAACCGCGTGTCGACAACATAGCAATTTCAGTGTTTCCACGAGTACACTTTTAATACAAGCCAAAAATACTTAAGCGTGTTTATAAATAATGTCAATTATTTTCTTTAGACATTCTGATATATATGAATTGCCTTTGCCTGTTTTTGGCCCAGTAATTTAGATTGGTGTTTTATCCTTTCGTATTTTTATTTTAGTTTAATGGCATTTGTAAGTTTCACAGTAAGACGCTTAGCTATAGGTCTAATGCATTGTGCAAAACAAATCGAATAAAGAAACGAAATATATATTAAACCATTTTAACAACAAACTTTTTTCTAGTGAAATTTGAACTTGCATGAAACATCTTTCAATTTCATTTTGAGTTTGTCACGCACAACCATCGCATAAGGGAAACAGTAGAGCGTATGGTTACATCAAACTTGTTTCTCGTAATTTCTTTATAATTTAATAATACAAATTCGAAAGTTTGAGCACCCCCAAAGTGAGGCAATACAAAGGTTCTCGCAAATGCAGTTAAATGCGAAAGTATAAAACGGTGCCCGCTGCTGGCAACGACGCGGCGCAACCCAGCCCTGGGCAACGCAGCTTGAAGGAAGGATGCCGCGAGTGCTTTCCAACTTGTTTTAAAACCGTGACTGACTACACACGCCCGTAAACCATTCTTGCACCTTGGAAGAATTTGTCAATTCAAGAACGATTTAAAACACGATGTTTTCTATTCGTCTATTGAAACACCGTGTGAAAGTGAAACAAGAAATAAAACTCGTGTGACAACAATATTATTGTCTTTAAAAACTAAAACGGATAAGAACTCATTTTGGAGGATTGAGACGAGTGGATGAGGTCCACTTGGAGATCAACCCGCTACCTTAAGAAGTCCAAATAGCACAAAGGATTGTTTTGAATTAGAGAACTAAAAGGTTGATAGTACTTAAAATTCCAGACGCGTAATCGAATGGGAATCGATTAAATTGTCGTACAACAGCATAAAAAGTGAACAACACATGTTGAAAAGATATGAAATACATAACACATTGGGTTATGAATCGTTAAATTATTGCTAACATCCGCAGGCAAACATCTCTCGTGTAGAGGCTGGTGTCCAGAGCTTCACTTTTGAAAATGTGATGGAGTGGCGTAAATCATGTGTATAACCAAGATGCGGCCGTTCTTTTTGTCCATGTAAATAATGTTCTTTTTCAGACAATGTTGTTTATTTTCTTTTTTTTTATTTAGTAAATATGAATAAGGATATCACAGGCACAAATGTTTCCTCAGTATCTTAATTTTTTAAGGAGAAGTTTTTAAGGAAGATGTGGTTTAACCATCAGTATTTTACCGTAATCGTAACTCTGTGTGGTTTAATCCACTGTCGCATTTTCTTCTATATAACAGGATTAACGTCGAACAAATGGGATATACATCTCATTGTATTTAGTAATTGCTACTATTACATAGTCCAATATGTTTCTTCACATGGGCATCCATATCTAGTTTTAGTTGTCTTTTAGTTATAGCATAATTGAGATCTCATAATACTTAAGCACTTGCGAGGCTTAACTTAATAGCAAACAATCAACTGATGATGGAGTGGGTTTTGTTTCTTCTGGACTCAGGAGCAGTGGTGACGGGCTTGTTGCAAAAGTTTAATTAGCTGCTCTTCTTATAAGAATGAATCCTCATAAAGACAAGAGGTTTGGTTTGTTTCTTTCTTTCCTTCTTTCTTTCTTCTTTAGGGACAATCCATCAGAATGGAACACGATTATCCACCGTCTCACCTTGAGGCTCAGGGACAAATTGTAATTGTCGTTGAACCCTAATAATTCAAAATATAGTGCTGGATAACAGCAAGTTAGTTTTTTCATTTTCAGATCTAAATGCCCCATTAGTCATTACTAAATATGTAGTACTCTATTGATACCAGACAGCGATATAAAAGCAAAGACTGAGAGAATGTGATGAGGACTGGAACAGTACAAGATCACAACCCACCAATAAGAGTTTGGTACCCTTACAACATTCCCATGTAATGACCATTAAACAATCGCGTATTTTATGTGGGGGTTACTTCCATGTTTTAAGCTTTGCACTTACACAAAGTGACAAATGAAAGTCACCTGTAAATTTTGCATTAACGTTTAAGGTAACCATCTTAGTTCCCACACCATGGTTCAAACAAAATTTTATAACACTTAACTGCTTTAGGAAAATTTGGGTTAAAGGGATGAGATACAAGTTATGATTTCCAATTCCTTTTCAAATGGTGTCAAATAGTTTTTTTTTAGTTTATATCAAAGAATGGTCACCATCATTTTGCTCTGAGTTAATGTATTAAGGGCAAATATAGTATGTGCGTCTTAAATAAAACATACAAAACCCTATGGTTATACGTGGGGTTTTTTTAGACAAAAAAAAGTTTTTTTTATAAAAATGGTTCTGTAGAAATTTAATACGACCCCTCAAAGATTCTTTGGCAGAACGAAAACTTTGTTTTATGGCAAGAAAAAATTAATTTTAAGAACCAAAAAGGTTACCACGCTTTCACTTTTCTTAACTATGCATTACATGACCACAAAAATAAGCGCTTTAGGCTCATTTAAATCCTTGAGGGTAATGTTTTAAGTAAGTCAATTTTTTAGAACACAACAGAAAAACATCGGTCTATTTCAGCTGAATTGCCATTTTTTCTAAGAAGGGTGGGAACGAGGCTTACATCTCTCACTGTTTCTGTCGCGTAAAACAATACTTAGAACAATAAATACACATTTTATTCAGTTTATTTTTGTAAATCCAGAGTTTGTAGGTCAAACCGATGGACATGTACAATTGTCATCATCCTTTTTTTCTTCTTCTCATGCTTTATTATCAATGCATCAGTCTTAATCTTAACCACTCTACCTTCTAGCTTTTCTTATAATCTGCTTCTTTGGCGCGCGTATCAAAAGCAAACTGCCAGTTGCCTTGATTTGATAAATTGCTATTGATCAAAGCAATGTATTTATGCCAGGTGGAAGTTGGATTATGCCATGTGGAAGGTGGATTAAGACTTGATAAACCCTTGTACTGAATTGTACTAGAATTAGATTGTTACTCTAGTTTTTGCCCGAAACTACCAATCCCACATTTTGGAATTGTTTTTCACAGCTAATGGCAAAGGACCGGATGATATGTGTGTTTTTTTATTTTTGTTTGCAATATTTTTTCATACCACAGGACTCCTTAAAAATGACTGAAGAAAAGATATCATGATGTCAGCTTTTTGGACTGACTATTACCAGTTACATCCGCGCTGACATATTTAGATAGAAGAGGGAGTGAAAGAAAAGCACCAACGAAGTACCATTCATCAACTTATCATGATTATCAAATTTCCTCGAAAGAAGAACCTGTCGAATCGGATATCAACCATGGCAATGTGATTCATTACAAAGGACCTCACAAACTCCGGTCAGCGGAGCTCTTTACGAACGTTTTCTTCCATTTCTTCTCTTCCATTTCTTCGGAAAGTTTCAATTTATTGATGGTTCCTCTTCCCTTTTCATGCATATTTTTATTATCTTGCATGTATAATGTTTGTTAGCGGTAGGATGTCGGCGCTTTCTTTAAGTTCAAAAGCTGCTTGTGGTATTAAATTTATTTCACACCAACTTGTGATTAAATGGTTTAGATTTCTTGAAACAATCAGTTAAAGCCAACACTCCAAACAAGACCAAACTGGATGTTTAAGGGTTCACCATGGGGGGGGGGGTAATTAAGAGGAGTTCAATGGTTCTATTTCTATTTTTTTATTAAATGAATGGTGTGGACTCCAAGGAAACTTATTCAAAGTTTCTTTAATTTATTAAAGTTCCATGCCCGATCCCTAATAGACTCGTCCCAGAAGCCCAGATTTTACGGAAGTGGTCAACATTTGCGAAAAAAGCTCCCTATTTTTCTCCATGTACCACCCTGCTAAATCTTAGGGCCAAAGGATGTTTTGGTTTGGAAGTAATGAGCGAAATGACCAATTTTGGTCGAGCCAATATTAATGTTAACACAGTACTCATGGGGCGTATGAAATCACTTCCTGGCTCTCACACAATGAAAAAACGCATTGCAATATCGGCTGCGAAACTTTACAGGGGGTTTTTGGGTGAAAGCCCATCTATCAAGATGAAAACTTCATATCCTTAAATGGCCATCCTTTTAATCAAAACTGAATTAATTTTGAAGATTCATTTAAAAAGTTCATAGTTTTTTGTCATTTAATTCTATTTTGATCATGACAATGGTAGACAATTTTAATTCTTCACACAAAAAACGAGCATAAATACGCTTTATACTTTACGTTTACTGGTGGACACAAGAATCGTTCCATTTTATACCTTTCTGTAAATTGCAGCAATAGATAGTGTGACATTAATGGCTTTCCTGTTAATCCTACTGCCAAATGTTTCGCGCTGGTAGACCGAGGACAAATGTAAGAAAGCGCCCATGCCTAATAAGATGCCTAATACGATAAAGAATCCTATTACAGTCAAATCAACCATCATTTGCTATGCAAAGCCACTCTTATTGCTTATAAATTGAAATTAATTTGGTTAATTTTTGTATTTGAAAATTATTGAGACGTAAGCCATAACTTAGATGTGAAAGACATGCT
>JAMKCH010072749.1:0-13142 GCA_023653785.1 Ophioderma brevispina | reverse complement strand
ATATTGAGGGCCATCCAAAAATATGATCTAAGGAGGCATTTGGAAGATGTAGTATCATGTCTATGTGATTCTGTTAAGGTGGACTCATATTTTTGTATTTAGGAAGACTGAGGCATGTACAAATTAACTGGTGTCCACACTGGTAAGGAGAGATGTTTGTACTGTAGGTTTTCAATACAACTTCCTCTGTGTTAGTGGGTTATATCCCACTAACACAGATTTGATCTGTGTAGTGAACACCCACAATTATTACATTGTTCCACCCATGATGGTTACTTTTTGTCAGGATAATATTGTTCTACTGAGTGAGAACCTACTCCCCGTCGTGTTTTTGTAAGGAGCAGAAGAAAGCACTCAGGATGACCAGATGAAGTTGAGAGTTTGTTACTATTGTTGTCATACCCGAGTGTGTACCCCCTGTAGTGAGTGCCGGGAGTGAGTGCAGGTATAGTTCTGGTAACGAACCAGAGATCAACGTTATCTTTTAATATACTCGTTTCATTTACTGACCTCAGAGGGCCGTTCAATGATAATATACAGTGTTTAGATAATGGCGACCCTCTGGTTTAAGTGACTGGAACTAGTGCAGGTAAAGCATTTTCAAGAAGAAAGGAAGTGCTAATCAATTATGGACCTTTTATAACTTTCTCGGAGATAGAAATAAATGATGGACAGAGGGATTAAAGGGTGTGCCGCCCTGCCGCGCCGTTGCCGCGCGACTTGGGACTATGAAAAGTAGCCCCCCCAATTTGGGCAACAGCAGCGGCCTGTTCTTAGGCGCGGCAGGGCGTGTAAAAAGTAGCCCCAATGTGCGAGTTAGTAAACCGTGGTGTTGGCAACACACTGATAGCAATTATAGTCAGCGACAGAATAAAGCGACCAATGGTGCGTCTGACGTAATTTGGACAGGCAGAAACAAATGTCAGCAATTAAGAATTATCTGTGAATATTTATTAGAACAGAAAGTTTACATGAATTAGTGTGCCGGTGAGTCGAAAATTCATATTTTGTTCGAACACCCCCCCCCCATACTACACAGTCAAACACCATCACAGTCCGCACCACGCTGATTGACAAATCTTGACTACGCGCAATTATTCGCCTAATTCTGTCCCTGACTATTATGGTACTATAGTCGGTTGATTTAATTCTCGAACATACGCCAGCGTTACACATCGAATCTGTGTTAGTGGGATAACCACTAACACAGAGGAAGGTTGAAAACCACTGTATACATCTCTCATAGCAGTGTGGACACCAGATGTAATTTGTTACATGCCTCACAGTCTTCCTAAATACAATAAATATGAGTCGAGGACTTGGACCTGTTAAATCGTTCAATTTTTCCCCAAAATTTAGCCCTATGGGTCTTGGGGACTGTGAATAACATTTTCAGAGTAGAAGGGTTTTTGGTTAATTGTAATCATGCTGAAAATGGGAGTATAACAGCTCCTACATATATCAACATTGACCTCCAAATAAATTTCCCACTACATGTATTGCTATAACAGCTAGCTGCTCATGGGACAAAAATGGAAAATGAAATACTTGAGGAAGAGAAAAGACCATAAATGCAATACAGTGTTAGAATTTAACCAGAAAAAAGTTACTTTGCACTTGTGCAGGTTAAAATAGAAACCGACCGCACCCATGGAAGCAACCTGCACACAATTTAACCATCATTTATTAGCATTTTTGTAACTAAGAACCTTACCCCTATTTGCTAAAACTCGAGGTCTTCGTCACGGATTCACTACAAAAAAACAGGATCCGTCATTATTACCAATTGATTTTAGATTTTCAAAATGAGAAGAGCGTCTTCTGCGCCATTTTATTCACATTGGCTTCAGAATAACAGTGATTTTCAATCCAAAACAACACTTCGCTAATGGTGAGGCTCATTCATGTGCTAATTTCATCGGAACTTTCTAATGAACAAGCACGTGGCTGACGACTCGGCAATCACACTACCGGCACCTTGGAATATTAATGGTATTCTATGGCAACACCACAATGTTATTCGAGATAAATAAACTATGGATATCCCTTTTAGAAATTACAATACATGTACGGGTAATGTTTTTAACGTCTCTTTCGCTTGTACTTGCAATCGAAAATTATCTTTAATTTTTTGATATATCGTTGTTGGTTGTTTTTTACTAAGGCCAAGTATATTTGTAAGTGTAGAATATTAGTATTACGTTAAAATTTCCAAGCTAGGTAATTGCGAATCGGAGCAATGGCGGTGTGCGCGGGGTCTCCCAAGTCCAATTGCTTCAATTGCAGATACCCCTCTAGGCAGTATTTATCGTGGCTACTAGACGCTCCTGCCAGCCCGCGCCCTTCGCTAGCTCTCGACTACGCTAGACAAGTGGAGCAAGTCTGTATTCAGACCTATAAATGTGTAATATTGACCTGGGGATTCCCGAGAGCATCTTACGCATGCTCGCTTGAGAGATTCCCTGCTTGAGAGAGTACAGAAACAACATTGTGATTTTGTGATTGCGATGTCCCGATCTTCTACCGTTTCATTTTGTGCAGTGAAACTAATCATCATTTTTCAGACATATAAAAATTAAAAATTGGCGTCATTTTTTCGTAAGGAATATTTACATAATATATTTCTATAATTTATAGGTATTTTTCTTGTTCCAACTGTCTAATTTTTTGGACCTAAATTTTACATGCACGTGTGCAGGTTTGTTTGGAAAGTTTAAACCTGCACAGAATCAATGTCACCTGCATATGTGCAGGCGTGCAGATGGTAAATCGAACCCGGAGCCCGACTTATTCTAGATCACATAGACATGATACCACCTAATCCAAATGCATCCTTAGAATATTTTGTTCCTATGAGCTCATTATCATGAAAATCAAGAGAGATTGGAAATTGGGTGCACACAGTTTCAATTCCTGTGTTTTGTTGACATGGAACAAAGGAGATGTCCCAGGCAGTATTTTCTCACCCCATGAATATTGCCATTATTGGGATTAACTAATTGAATGGGAGGTCAATCATGTTGTTTATTTTTGGCGTGCAGATGCACACCATTGCATGCACTTAATTGCACTTATAACCCTGGCATGACATAGTGAGCTGTGTTTGTAAACAGAAAAACTTGGTGAAACACTATCTAGTTAGTGTCCTTGTGATTCTGTGGATAGACAGAACGAACATCGATGGGAGTGACGCAGCGTAAGGTGCGTGACTGCAGGGATAACGCACCTAGGCAGTGTCCATGCGTAATTGGTCAAAGGCCTCGTCCAATCACTACGTATCTGCCAGTGCTTGCACGGGGTGTGCGTGCGACTGGTCCGAGACTCGGAAAATAATCCACCAACTATAGTAGGCCTAATCAGAAAATTTCAAAAATAATCTGATGAAAGAACAAATTGGTGTTCCCTGGTCTGGATAGATATTACTAACCCTGACCCTGTTAATATGACATGTCAACCACATCTCTCAGATAGAACTATGAATTTATTTGAGAAAACCAGTGGTAAAATCACGCCTGCACTCAAGGTCGTTACATATTGTCATGCCGCTTACCGCTCAGCGCAAGCCGCTTGCAGGATCCAGCATTATAGTCAAGCGGCGCTCGCTTGGAACTATGTCATGAGCGGCACACTCCCAAATTTAAATTCAAGTCACCCTCAATGCGATTTGCCGCTTTTTGGGCAATGTGGCAGCCCGAGCGGTAGGAAGATTGATTTATTGGCTTGCCGCGTTGGTCACCGCTAGTGATTCTGACATGCTTGCGTAGAGTTGCGTAACAGGCGGGGGGTTGGGGCAGGTTTTGCCCCCTCTGACGACTTTGGCAGGAAAAATTTGCAAATATCATGGGTCATCAGCCCGGTTTTTTATAGCCTCTCCTGACTGGGACAAATTGGCCTTTGACCCCCTACGAGGGAAAATTTCTCCCAAGACTGGGAAATTTGCCCCGCTCAGAGCAGGCAGGCCCTATACCACTGACTGGCGTAGTGACGTATTCCACATCAATCAAAGCGGATAAGGCGGCATGACACTATGTAATGACCGTTTACAATTGAAATTTGTTGCCAGTCGAAGTAGAAAACAGAAGTAATTGCTACCGCCCCCATACTACACAGTCAAACACCATCACAGTCCGCACCACGCTGATTGACAAATTTGACATACGCGCAATTGGTTCGCCTAAATTATGTCCCTGACTTATTATTATTAGTCGGTTAGATTTATTCTCGAAATACGCCAGCGTTACACATCGAATCTGTGTAGTGGGATAACCCACCTAACACAGAGGAAGGTTGAAAACCACTGTATACATCTCTCATAGCAGTGTGGACACCAGATGTAATTTGTTACATGCCTCACAGTCTTCCTAAATACAATAAATAGGAGCCCACCAGTGTTCGATTTACCAGAAAACAGTTACTTGCACTTGTTGAAAGGTAAAATAGAAAACATACCTGCACCCAAAAGGAAGCAACCTGCACACCCCAATTTTTTAACCATCATTTTTAGCATTTTAAACTAAGAAATTACCCCTATTTCTGCCCCTAGAAACTCGCGGTTCGTCACTGGATTCCTAAAAACTAGATCATTCATTATTACCACTTGATTTAGGATTTTCAAAAAGTGAGAAGAGGTTTCTGCGCCATTTATTCCCAATGGATCAGAAATAAAGCTGGTTTCAACCCAATAAACAACACTTCGCTAATTGTGAGGCTCATTCATGTGCTAATTCATCGGAACTTTCTAATGGACAACACCGTGGCTGACGACTCGGCCATCACACCACGGAACTTGAATATTGTGTATTTCTATTGCAAACACCACACTTGGTATTCTTAGAAAATAACGATGGATATCCATTTTAGTTACATACATGTATATGTTTTTAAAGTCTCTTTCGCTGTGCCTTGCCAACCAAAAATATGTATATCGTTTGTATGTCTGTTGTTGTTGTTTTTTTCACTATAGGCCAAGTATATTGTAAGTTTATAACATTAGTATTACGTTAAATTTCTCACGCTAGGTAATTTGCGAATCGGAGCATTGCGGACCTGTGTGGCGGGTTCTCCCAGTCCAATTGCTTCAATTGCAGATACCCCTTTAGGCAGTATGAATATTTATCGTGGCTACTAGACGCCTGCACAGCAGCGCCTTCACTAGCTCTACGACTACGCTAGACAAAGTGGCAGTAAGGTAGTATGTATTCAGACTAGTAAATGTAATATTGATCCTGGGGATTCCCCGGAGCGGTTTTCTTCTTACGCATGCTCGCTTGAGAGATGCCCTGTTGAGAGTATTACAGAAAAAACGATGGTGATTTTGTTGATTGCGAGTGCCGATCACCGTGTTTCATTTGTGCAGTGAAAACTAATCATCTTGTCACAGATAAAAAGTAGAAATTGCGTCATTTGTAAGGAATATTTAAATATATATTTATCAATTTATAGGTAGTTTTATGGTCCAACTGTATTAATTTTGGGCAAATTTTACATGCACGTGGGCAGGTTTTGTGTGGAAAGTTACCTGCCAGAATCAAGCGCTTCCATATGTGAGGCTGTGCAGGTAGTTAAATCGAACACTGAGCCCGACTTATCTAGAATCAATAGACATGATAAACATAATCCAAATGTATCCTTAGATATTTCCCATGATCATTATCAGGAAAATCAATTATTTTAAAAAAAAAAAAAATGGAAATTGTGCACACAGTTCCGTGTGTGTTATTGTTGAAATGAGAACAAAGGGAAGATGTCTAAGGGAGTAGTTTCTCACCCCAATGATATTGCCATTTGGGATAACTATTTGAATGGGAGGTCAATCATGGTTGTTGTATTTTTGGCGTGCAGAGTGCACCACACAAATTGCACTTATTGCATATAAGCCATGGCCAATGACATAGTAAGCGTGTTGTAAACAGAAAAACTTGTTGAAAAACTACACACTTGTAGTGTCCTTGGAGTCTTGGATAGACAGAGAAACATTCGATGGGAGTACGCCAGCGTAAGGGCGTTGACTGGCCGGGATAACCGCACATAGCCGGGCAATGCGTTAATTGGTCAAAGCCTACGTCAAATCACTACGTATATGCCAGTGGCTTGCACGGGGCGGTGGTGCGAAATGTCCTGAGGGACCGAAGGACAAAATCCACCAACTTAGTAGGCCAATCAGAAAAATTTCAAAATTTAATTGATGAAAAACAAATTGGTGTCCCTGGATAGATATTACTGTCCATTTATATGACTTGTCAACCACATCTCTCAGCTTAGAAATAGTGAAGTATTTAAAAGAAAAACCCAGTGTAAAATCACGCCGGCACTCAAGGTCGTACATAGTGTCATGCCGCTTACTGGATCAGCAGCAGGCGCTTGCAGGATCAAGCTATTATAGTAAAGCGGCGCTATCGATTGGAACTATGTCATGAGCGGCACCACTCCAAAGTGAATTCAGTCAACTCAATGCGATTTTGCCGCTTTGGGCAATGCGGCAGCCCAAGCGGTTAGGCAACTTGTAGGAAGATTGATTTATTGGATTGCCGCGTTGGTCACCGTAGTATTATGACATGACTGCGTACAGTGGAGTAACAGGCGGGGGGGGGGGGGGGGGCAGGGGGGGCAGGTTGCCCCCCTCTGACGACTTTGGCAGGGAAAATGGAAAATCATGTAAATCAGCGTTTTTTTAGCCTCTGATGGGAAAAATTGGCCTTTTTTTGACCCCCATAAGAGGGGAAAAATCCCAGACTGGGAAATTTGCCCCCTTCAAGAGAGGGAAGGACCGTTACGCAAAACATGACTGCATAGTGACGTAAATTTCATCATCAAAGCGGAAGCGGAATGACATAGTTAAGTGCCCTTCAATTGAAATTTGGTGCCAGTCGAAGTAGAAAACAGAAGGATGATACCCATTGTATTTTGGGGGGTGTTTCCATAAGGTTGAGCATTTTGACATACTGCTGACACCTATGAATTAGGAAACATTAACGGATAAACCACATAAACCGTGCAAAACCTAAAAGGAGAGCGGTCCCATAAAGGCTCTAAGAGAGGGGTCCTAATAAGGCTAAGGCCAAGGGGCATTTCATGATTCCCAACTCGTCCCCCCATCAAAAACGTTGAGATTATTTAATCATATGGCATTAGAATCCATGTGTACCAAATATATTGCAATGGCCGGCACGTAGTAAGAGATTCGCAATTTTATTTTCTGGCCATAAAATAGCCGTGCCGTGATCAAAACAACTTGACATAGAATATTGGTTCTTGGGGTGGGGGAAATGGTTCATTGATAATAGAACAATCTGTTAATTTAAAAAAAATGAGGTCATGCATGTCTGTAGGACAAGCATTGGTGAGTTATAATGCAAAACTTATTTATTAGCAATGGCCACAATTATGTGCCCCATATTGGCAGAGTGACTTAATGCCCCCATGTGTGCATGCAGGGCCATTTTACAAAAAATGTGCCATATTTTATAAATTTTACTTAAGAGTACATGATAATATAGGTATCAAAGATAAATGACCAATTCTAAAATCTTATCATCTTTTCACAATTGGAGGTTAATTTAAATTTTCATATTTTTCCTGTTGTGTTTTACGCAGTACAGTGTTAAAGCCTGACTCAGAATTTCGAAATATAATTTTTTGGGGTGTAGTAATTAAAAAATAGACATCTGAACTAAAGATAGTCACCTAAAATGCTTTCTTAATTCAAACCAAAAGTTAGAGGATGATTGGAGTTCCCATTTTAATGCCAGTAACCATTTGTGCACAGTATAATAACAGTGCCGTAGGGTACTGTGTATAACATATAACTTCCGGATCCGGAAATTTAGAACAAAGTTGTGATTTTCTATATGAAGGACTGCGATTTGAAGTTTTATTTCACAGGGGGGGCAATTTTGTGACCCACTGACACACATGACCCTTATGAATTCAGCAGACCTTTATGGAGAAAGTGCACTTATTCCGGTAGAATTCATCAGGGTCATGTGTGTCCGTGGGTCACAAAGGCCACACCATTTCACACAGTGACTTAGTTGTGGCCAAGCATTATGTATCTATGCAAAAAACTTGATTGTTTGAAAATTGAGTGCGCCCTCATAGGGGAATCTCTGAGGTCGGCCTTAAAGCAGCTCCTTTGTCTCAACTTTGTTGAAGTGTGCATTGTGTGACGCAAATTACGCACAGTGGTCTATGGACCATGGGAAACAAGAATTGTTCATAACACAAAACTGCAAGATTGGAATCAACTAAAATATTGTGAATAGCTTTACTCAAGGGATATCTACCTTGAATAAAACAGAGGTGCTGGAATCACGCATGCAACCTTTAATGTCACCCATTTATATGATATTGTGAAAATTGGCATTTGTGATGCATGTGGGTAATATAATTCGATTCACAGGACTTCCGAAATCTTGATGTAAACATGTCGCAGCTAAGTTTAATCCCATGGAGACCTACAGCAATTCGTTGTGTCTTCATGATTGGGGACTCCCGAACCTCACCCGGACGTGGACATGCACATGACCAGTCAACCCGGAAGTCATAAGGCTGATGATTAGGCTTTTTACCAAATTGCATTTGATTTCTAAGTAAGGCAATTTCAAAATTTTATGAACGTCCCAACCATATTTACTATACTACTCTACTGTTGTGTGGGTTACAGTAATTACTGTGAGGCTATGAACCTGATACTTTTTCATTGAACAGAAGAATATTTACAGACGTGATAAATTTGGTGGACCAGAATTGCAGAGGAATTGAGTCAGGCAAACATTTCTGAACTCATTTTGCGTATGCATAAGTGGTGAAGTATGCACTAACTTCTGTGTAGCTCAGTCGGGTTTGGTACAAGCCGCTCAATGGGGCGATATTGCCTATCTAGGCTACGTCCCATTAATAATTGTTTGAACTAAGAGTTGAAGGTAGTACCGATGAGGTGCGACCAGTACGTGTGCGTATTGCATGTCTATTTTAATTGATTGTGTTTATGCGCTGTTACAGCAGTGCATCCTTCACGCACGCATGCAGGCAAATTGCTGGAAATTAGTTCAGACAATTATTACTCTGACTATATTTGAATAAATTATGGTGAAGGGAAACTTGTCAGGGGGAGTGTGTAATATGGTCATCCTAATTATATTTATTATTATTTTCTTTCCTTGTAATGATATTTCCCTGTATTGAAGTTTATTTGGTTTGTATGACAGGATCACAATCGATTTACGGTGTCGGACTGTGTGTGGTGACATTGCGGATGAGCCCTTGTCACCAAGTGGGTCCAACTTACGTCATCATACGCACAACAAAAGTAACACAATCAGCAAAAACCACCAGTATGATGCAGCATCTTTTTGACTCTTGGGCTGGTATTCTGAAAGGGAGAGGGAAATTTGACTGCGTTTGATTAACCCAAAGTTAGTCAGCGAATGAGTAGAACCTTTTTTTCCTTTAAAATACTGTGAAGTAAAGGTCCATGGCCCGATCGCTAATAATAGGCCTAGTCCCAAGAAGCCCCAGATTTTACCGGAAGTGGCAACATTTTGGTATCAGAAGGAAAGCTACTATTTTTCTCATTTACCTGTTGAAATCTTAGATCCAAAGGATGTTCGTTTTGGAAGTTATGAGCAAAATGTTACCCATTTTGTCGACCAATATTATTTTACACAGTAATCTATGGAAGCTACAAAGCAATTTTTTTAGCTCTCACAACAAAAATGGATTTGAAATATCGGAGCGAAATTTTTTACAGATGGGGTTTGGGTGGAAGGCTAATATATTAAGATTGAAACACGTCATATCCGTAAATCGGGCAATCCCATTTAATGTGGACAGGTGAGAAATGCCTATGGCCCATCCATGGAGGAATTTACCTCACCCATGGAGAACATTTTTAGAGTGTGTTGGAAGGAAGAAAGGTCAATTCAATGTAGGACTAACCCCGGTTAAACCAAGGTTAGACTCCTTTTCAGAATACCAGCCTTGGTGAATTGGAATTTCTGAAGATTTCTACACAGCAATTAGTATTTAAGTTTTTCAGAAAAAAATGAATCAATAAATACAAAGAAACGGTTACATAACCTCACCCAGGATAAAGTGTGTTATCCAATTGCAAAAGTTATCTAGGGTCATGTTTTTTAAGTGGTACCCCACTTGTGTTGCATGTGCATTTTTTAGGCCAAACACCTGAATTTACAGGTTTGATGCTATAACTTTTAAACTGTACGTTTTAACCCTAATACGTACACATATAATTCTGAGAGCACTATACTCTGCAGATTTCAGACAACCATACAATTGGCTTCATCATACAGGGCGACTAATAAATATCCAGGGTGTAACAAGCAAATAAGTGAGAAAAGGTATTCAGTTTAGGGTGTCGCCCACCTAAACTACAGTTGATTATACAAGATTTGGCACGTGTTTAATATAATTAACAAAAAATTGCCCACCAAGTCATGTACAACTTTTATCGGCCAAATATTCCATTACACAGATACGGGTGGTCCAAAATTAATGCTAGATTTCTTCTATTCCCATATATTGGTACGGAATAGACTAATTTTCATGCGTGAGATGTGTTACTAGATGTAAAATCAGAAAAGCCATCAAAAGTATGAAAGTTAGAAGCGAATTTGACAAAGCGTTTTCGTGAAATGTCCTCTTTTGATCAAAATGGAGCTCGAGGGCGCTTTTTCAGATTGTCGCACACATTTGTGGTTTCTAGATATTTGTAGTTTAATTGAAGTTTTAAGAGGATCCACAACCTAGAACTGCCTATGATATTTGCCGTAATATATGCTTTTTGTCTGTAAGCACCCATTTGTAGCATGGTGCTCCTCCGCCACATGCTCCTCCGACCTCCGCCACATGATCCAACCCTGACTAATTGGGCTTGATGAGTTACAGTAATTAGTACAAACTAAAATCATTTTTTTATGCTTCAGAAATGGAAGGCCAATGTCCCAAGGAAAAAAAATACCAAAAAAAAGCTACTGTCTCATATAAAATTAACAAAATACAAGCATGGTAAACACTTTGGGAACTAAGAGGAATGCAACAAATCCACCCTTTTATGTGCCAACTTAAAAACATGACCCTAGGAGATCATTGCAACTACTCTTTATCAGACTTTTATTTGTAAGTTCAATCTGGTTGCATGTTTTGAATTTTTGCCCTCAACTTAATATCTGAGAGTTTGAAGAAAGTCAATATTAGGAATATTCTGTTGTTTAGGCTTGTTATGGAGCTAAGGCTCTTATAGCAAATTCCACCCTAATCAGGACTATTTGACTCAACTAGTAACCGGTCAGTTGACAGTATTGATGTGGTGTGACCTATATGACTCTCTCAGGGGCTCACAGATTAAAATGAGACATTTTATTGTGTGGAATTGTTTTTGTGAAGACAAATTATCATAAATAATGATGGTGGTGAAAAGTATATTTTTCTATTTTTCAGGTGCAATATTAATGTTGCTTTTGGGTGGAATGGTTAAAATTTCAGATTGAAACGGGGTGCAACCCATCACTTGTCCACAATGAAAAACACTGTATTAGTCCAAAACTAATAATTTATTATGGCATTGAAAAGTGTTAAACAAACCACATTTTATCATTTTGGACTAGCGACATGTTCTGAACGTGCAGTGGTTAGGTGTCGGACTAGGATGTGTCAAACTACCACCATGGCCCTATGAATTTATGGGGAAGTTGTTAATTTTAAAAAAAAATTATATATTATTTAAGATTGTGAAAGCCCAATATGGCAGGACTTGCTCTTAACTTTTTCAAAAACTTGCCGGCAAGGCTAGCTTTGGATAGTTCTGCATTAGACCAGATGGGCAGGCAGGTGGATGGCGGGCGGTATGGGCAGCAAAAAATTAATCCACTACTTACACTCCTAATCAAACAGACCATTGCATATCCCCGAAATGCATTTCGTATGGTGCCCATATCCATCCGGGAACTTGACCGAGTTTGGGTTTACAAAAAAATACATTGCGGTACCGGACCGCGGGTGTCGTCTGCCGTCGCGGTTGGTAAATGGGGGGCAAAGTCACAAATTGAGGTCACCAAATGTCCCCCACCCACCCCCTCCTTTCACCAAGTTACATCATCGTAGCCGTATGGGACTCACAGCATGTACTAATTAAGGGTTAAACATTTTGACAAAGACACACACACAAATACACAGACATACGCAATAGCGTATCCCTATGTGCCTTCTGCAATTTTCTTGCAGGACGCGACACAAACATTTGTTGTTCGTTCACGTCACCGAACAGTGCCTAAAATACCAGAAGAGTCATTTTCCACGTGAAGTTAATTCTTACAAAAATGTGAAGAATATCCAAAGGAACAAAAACAATCAGAGGCATGGTATTGAAATTCACGACACAAAAATGATATTTTGATCGTAACTGTGCCCTACTGGTCACCTGCCGGACGATTAAACAAACTATAGGCTGCAACGTAAAGTGGAAGTTTTCTGGTATTCTCCTTACGCTCTTACCGTATGTTTTTAGCGGACTTGAGGCTGGTACAAGTTCGCCGGATGGAAATGGGCACAAACGAGATGCATTATGGGGATAGTGCAATAATGGTCTATTACTCAAGGAAATTCTAATAGTGGCACGTGCAGTAGAAATCCTGATGCGTCACTGTGCTGTATACTTTTCTACAGGTTATGAATATTAATGGAGCACTTTGCATATTTGAAGACAATCATTCATCCACTTACAGACTAAACGATTCATAATGAACTTCTAAACATGGCAGTATGGTGATAGACATGAGGTTCATGTACTGTTAGCGATGTCAGGTAAAATAAGTGTCTGAGCCGGGATTTAAAAGGTATGTATGTGAAAGAGCGACTCTTCAGCAACTCAGGAAACAATTTCGAAATTTTGAAATCGGACACTCCGTTGCAAGTATTCATTTTTTTGTACTCGTACAGAACAGTCATTGGAGAACAAGTGGCAAAGGTCAAGTCTTTTATTTTCTTTTTTGCCATGGAACGTTCTTGGTACTGTCATCTTTCAACACAAAAATATGTACAGAATCTTAACGATAAAATGGTATACACTGGATTTTTTGAGGGTATGTTCCTGATATTATTGTACCTAGAGATTACATAAAATTTGC
>JAMKCH010072747.1:0-74410 GCA_023653785.1 Ophioderma brevispina | reverse complement strand
GCGCAGGAGCACAGCGAACAATCTCCCTTTGGCACATCTGAGACGCAAATGTTGAAAAGACTGGGCGCCAGGACAGAACCTCGAGGGACACCGCCCCAAAGCCGGCGCCCTCCACTGCACCGCCCAACCGATGTCTCCAGGACGAATGATCCGTCCCGGATGAGCAGCATCACAAACCTGACAAGCCCGACATCAGTGAAGACCCTGAACTGCCTGAGGCAGTGACCAAGATGCTAGACTTATCATACGCAGCTGTTAAGAACTATGAACAGGGCCGTATGCAGGATTTATTTTTTTTTTGGGGGGTGCAGGTCTTCGAAAAAGTGCGGGACCTTTTTTGGTAAAAGTGGACCTAACCCTCTATAATGCTCCTTTTTGAATATATTATCACCAATAAAGTGCACTTTCTTGTCACAATTTCTTTAAATATTGGACCTTTTTATTACAAAATTCAGCAAAAAGTGGACCGTTTGCCCCGTTTTTGGAATTTCCACAGGAACATAATTCAATTAATAGCCCTAAAATTTGAAACCAAAAATGTATTGTTTTTAGGATGCCGAGTACACCGTTGCCATGGTGACGGCGGCAAACTTGGAATATTCCTTAATCATTTTTTGGGGAGAGCCAAATAGCATTTTTGATCCAACCACCTCTAGTAACTATTATCTATGACAGTACAGAGTCATTTTTAAAAGTTTTTTTAAATATTTTTTATTCTTTATATGGTTTTGACCCCATGTGATGGTTTGGTATTTTGATTGGGTATAAATCCCCTTAATTGGTGCTTAATAATTTAGTGGACAGCGTTAGGATCCAAAGTAAAATTGGCATATTGGCGATTGATTTTGCAGAGATTGGTGATAGGTTTCGGCGTGAAAATTGTGTGAAAAATTAAAAATTAGATTTAATTGAAAAAGTTAATGATTAATTTTATATAAAAGTAAAAGCCACAAAAATAAAGTGTGGTGTGGAGAAAATATTAAAAAGAAAACAAATCTCTGTTAAGGAAGAGGGGTGAAAGTGGAAAAGTGAATTATTGAGGTGTAGTTTGTAAGATGAAAAGTTTGGTATAAAAATAAGAGAAAGTTTATATAAGTACGTAAAAGGTGTATCCTAAATTAGAACATATTAAAGATTAAGAGTCTGACTCGAATTGAAATATAAGTGTGATATAGTTATAGATTAAAAGGGGGAGTCAGAGGTTTGATAGATTTTCTTATCGAAATTGTGAATTAATTATGATATGGAGATTTGGAAGTAAAAGATTGAAGTAACATATGATGAAAACTGAGGTATGATACTGTAATAATAGAAATTTGAAGATGGTGACACACATAACAAATCTCTTTTTGGAAGATAGGGTGGTCCTTAAAAGGGCCATTGGTGAGGGTTATGGAGAGCCACTATTCTCTAATGCTTTTGCTGATGTGATTGAAGGAAGGTTTGTTTGAAAAAAAAATTGCTATTCCTTTCCGTATACGGTTGGCAAGATTGTAAAACACAAGTTGTGCTCTTCGGATTTGGGATAAGTCAGTGATGGAAGTTTGAAGACGTGAAAGGCAAGCTTCTCTATATTTGCAAAATGTCCTAAGATGTGAAAGAAAGAGGAAACTCTGAATTAAAAGTGGATTCTTTCTATTGATGATAGGGCCTATATACTTATTTACTTGAATATCATTATGTTCAATAGCTATACAATATATTATTAATGGTATTATTGGATTCTATTAACTTAAGTACTATATTAAATCTCTTAATAACCCTTTTTTTTTTTCTGAACACTTGGCTTCAACATTTCTGCAAATATAAAAATGGCGGCCATTTTGGGCGCCATTTTGAATTTGAATACTTGTCAGCGTCAAATTTCATTGGTTATGTTTTAAATAGATTCCCCATACTTAAAAACATATGTTTGGATGCATTTGTTTTGTTTTTAACATGTATAGTTCCAAAAATATATAAAAATATTTTAAAAACGGCCATTTTGGACGCCATCTTGGATTTCGGAAAATGCCACCAGGGGATTTGCGGGGACTTTTTGTCAGTGATAGTACACATGTTCCAGCACCTATACTGAAAAAATCAGCTTGTTACCAAAAATGTCCACCTATTTGGCTATATGAGCTAATACTACTGGACTATTTGTATTGTCTCACAGGATCCAAAAATGTATTATTTTACAGTGTGTGACATTTGGTTGGCTACATAGCAAAATGTTGCAAGGGTCTACATGGTCTGGGGGGGGCACCAGATCTTTCCCTGGATGTTGCAATGGTGATATCAAAAAATCAATTAAAATGCATTTTCTGTTTCAGTATGACACAAGGAATTACTATATTTGACACCACTTTCAACAACTTCGGAGCATTTACCCCAGGGTGACCTTGAACCATTGCGGGGCTATACCGCTTTAACTAAAGGTTGGAACCTAGGCATATATATATATTTTTGTAACCCTTATGAGGAGACAAACGTGTTAGTGTACATATAAAACACAATTTGACTCGATTTTGAATGTTTCCCTTGAAGAAGGGGCATCAATCCAAAATTTGCACCCCATCATTTTCTGACAGTTTAGGTCCTATTGAAACCCAAACAGCAACAAAATCAATTTTAGCATGAAAATCCTACGGGAATACACACCAACCCACACTATTTGTTGTATGTTCTTTCAGATACAAAATATTTTCCACTTCAAAATTTGATGAGAAAAGATGTAGTGAACAAAAACTAATGTTGTCTATTCGACCATGGAGATAATACAAGACAGAGGGTGCATGCCAGATGTGTAAACTTTTCAAGCGAGCGGATTAATCTATTGTTGCAAACCAAAGCAAGAATGTATGAAGTATGCCTTTTGATGTTGATGTAGGTTTGTCATCATGAGCCTCATTTACCTTTGTTTAATCACATCTATAAGAACTGTAATCCATATTATAAAAATAATACAGCACTACTGTTTTTTTTAATTAAAAATACAAAACCAACATTTTAAGAGAGTTAACTCCAATTTTACTTTCACCTAACTGGAAAAGTGCAATACTCCTATTTTGCATGTTTTCTTATAAAACAGTCATACAATTTCCAGAAATTAGTTTTCTGTGTGTTCTTAACCGTATGTGGCAAAAACTCTATATGGAGGTTTGCTGCCCCTTATCTGTACAATTAATCTTGAATTTTGACATATGAAGCCAGTTAGGTCCAAATGGAGACTTTGATATGAGTTGTGTATGTGACAGAAAAGGATATTTTTGATGATCCCCAGAAATTAGTGCTGCATTTTTTTAATATGGAGTAGTTAGCATTGATCAAGAAAGATCTTTCAAAGACACTTACAGGTTAATAAATCAGATGCACATTGCAATTTCTTCAGTTTTGTCGATTTTTTTTTGTAGCTGTAAGGTCTCTATTCTAATTGTCACACGTGAATGTAAACCAAAGGTTTCTAGCAATGTTTTGTTGATTTTCTCTCTCTTTCTCTCTCTCTCACGCACGCACGCACACACACCAATATTATGCATTCTGTAGCCTGGAAGTCTGAAATTCAGTAGAATTTCTGATTGTCTCAAAAACTTTACAGCCAGATACAAAAAATGTATGCAAATTCTAACACCTCACTTGTTACAACAGTACCAGTGTGTGTGTGCAACAGCGATAGAACATGGGTCACTTGTCAGAGGGGGAAATTTCCCGGTTTGGCAGATTTGCCTGGTTGGAAGGTAAAATTTCCCAGTGAGCCGTCAAAAAAGGCTGATTTAGCATGGTTTTCAAGCTTTTTCTTCATGATCAAAGCTCTATGGGGTGACAACCTGCACCCCTGCCTGTTATGCTACTGGTGTGCAACTTGTATTTATGATAGAGTTTGTTGTTTTTTTGTAAGTTTTAGATACCTTTTCAGTCTTGTTTTTTAGCAAAGGAGTGGTGATGACCTGGCAAGTGCCATTAAAAAACCCATGACTCTGAAAAGGTTATCTGTAACTTTAGTACAAGTATTGTTGAAATGAGGTAACTGAGCTCTTTAAGGTGTTGGACAGTTGGAAAATTAAGGGTACATGATTGAGCGAACCTGATTCAGGTCCCATGAGTGTCTGCTTTGTCATATCACATTTTTCCCCTAAATTCGAAAAAGTTTCATAATCGCGCAACATTAAAAGTGAAGTGTGATTCTGGAATTTGTCCTCACTCCCACGCATTGCATAGAATGTGCAGGTAATATGCAATGCATGTTTTTTTTTTTTTTTTTTTTTTTTTTTTTTTTTTTTTTTTTTTTTTTTTTTTTTTTTTTTTTTTTTTTTTTTTTTTTTTTTTTTTTTTTTTTTTTTTTTTTTTTTTTTTTTTTTTTTTAGTGTGTAGTGCGTTCCCGCTAGTGTATCACGCATTGCCCGGTGAATCGGCGCCAGTGCTCCTTAACAATGATCGCCAATGCGGAGTGGCGCAATCAGTGCATAATTTGCTTAGTACTGGGCCCCGGAAGTGGCATGACGAGCGGACTACGTGTTAAAGGAATTGTGGGTCAGACTTTAGTGCAGAATGGTAGGCCTCAATCCAGCAAGGAAACATGTTGAGGTTTTGTCCTGCAATGTATGTACTGACATAGCTGATGATGGTGATCGTTGAAACAGTGGTCCGCATTTTCAATGTGGTATACCTAAAGCAAAAAATAATTACATTTGAATATCACCCTTGCTGTAATATATATCATATTTGTTATGATTTATCAAATTGCTTACGACAACCCTTTTTGATAAATTGAAATTTCTGATACAGAGTTTGAAAGTTACAATCTAGTTAAGAAGAGGGGTTTCCTTTTGTGTAGATGTAAATATGTAAATGTTTGAAAAAGGTGGAGTGTGACGAGTGAGCCATAATGATTGTAAAAGGCCAAGATGGAAATAAGAATATCCTCACTGAAGCTGAGACCCACAGCAGCCAGCAAAGTCCCGCTGTGCATGGATTACACCAACATCAGGTCACGCACTGCTGCCATTTCAAAACACGGACATTTACTTCGCATTTCCCAAGAAAAATCGATGACCGTGTAGAAATTATTTTGTCTAAAATGATTGCTTTTATAACACCCGAAACCGTTCAACAGAAAAACTTCTAACCGGTCACATATTTTTGTTTTAAAACCTTATAATTAAACCCGAATATCAAATTTCCACAGACGCCTACTAAGTCTGTTGAAGAGACTCTTATTTGAACAATGACACTCATAAAAATAGCTCAGTGGGATGTTGTCCGCTGCTGTGGGAGAACCTGTCACATCATAGGTTTTTTTATTGGCCCCAATTTAATGCATTATATGTGTAAGCCTGCTTGTGTACCAATTCTGAATGATCCTGTTAACAAAAATCTTCAACTGTGCTGAAATTGAGACCCACAAAACAAACATTTATTTGGGGGGGAAAAAATTGGGAATGTACAAGATACATACTTCAGATTTTTGTTAATAAAAAACCTACATTCCTTTTCAAATCTACTAAAAAGCATACAATTAAGGTGGTGTGGTGATTGCAAACTACCATCATTACGAAACACTTTTACCAACACTCACAATATTTATAAAGGGAGTCCTAGATTGCCCCAGGCACCACTACTCCATTGCGATACCACCCAAGAATCCTCAACACCAACAAAGTGAGGCACGTCGTGCTAATTATGACGTCACATCACCCTGCACCATGCATAAGTATGTCGTGTGATCTATTCCAACTAATTACTGCACGGGGGTCGTGCATGTACAAACAGCATCAGGGGAATCCGGAAGGAGCAAATGGCGCTAATACCCAAGGTTCCGATAGCCCATGTGAATTAATTTAAAATAGGAATATCGAAATCACGCAAAACGTATAATGGAACGTGGTCATGGATGAGAATTTTTTAAGATTGTGGTTTTGCCTGGTGGCGTATTAGCACTTGTTAGCCCTAAAAGGATGTCAGAACTAAACCACGGACATTTTTGCTAAATATGGACGTAGATCTATTGCAACACAAATTGTATTAGTGTCCCCACAATTATTATGAGTAAAATGAGAATGAATGTAATTGAGAATTTGGCCGCGGGCCAAGCATTCTGTGCTTTGGTATTCCGGCTATACCAGTGGACCCCCAAGGTTTAATTATATTAAGCAGTGGCAACATTTTAATATGATCTAATAATGTTGTAACGAAGTTTGTTTTGTGATCATTTAAATGTCAAGTATATAAATTTCTCCTTGCAATTGTAAATATGCAAATTAAGATCATTTGGCATTATAGTGGCAGGCATACTTCCTGTTACATGTGATGTTAACCAAGTCACTTGCATGCCCGGCCAAATGGCGACCATCTATTGGCCCAAAATGAAGGCACAGTGCATGCAGTGGGAGCCGCACATGTGTGTCTGTACGGCAGTCTAGTCGAGAGTATAGTGATTTTAATGTGGGGTTCATTTCAGCATGAATATTTTTATTATGGTCAGACTCCCTATTTCAATATTAAATGACATTTTAGTTTACTATTTATTTGTTTGGTGCTGTGTGCGAACTTACCAAATTCCAAGCCTTGGAACTTCACAATAAAATCTTAGTCTTTGCTTGTATATACACAGCTGTAAGGTTGCTATTGAATAGTTACCGGGTATTTTTAATAAGCGAAGAGTATTTTTAAATATTGGACATAAAATGTTGTAATGCGAACTGTAAAGGATGCTTCATAATTTAATATCTATTGAAATTACAAGTGCATAAACTTGAGTGTTGGTTTGGGTTTGTTTTGATTGTATATGATTAAATTAAGTATTTTAAGTACCTTAAAGGTACATTTCGTGTTCCAGCGCCTTTGTTGGAATTTCATTGTTTCCCTAATATCCTTGAGAAAAAGTTATTCACAAAGTCCAGTTGATTCCAATCTTGCGGTTTTATAGCAATTGCTTGTTTCCCCACGTCCTATTGGCCACTGTGCTGTAATAACTGTTCCGTTTATGGACAGAACATCAAATTTTTATTTCCTTAAAGATACAACATAAATTTGCCCAGATAAGTGACATGTGGGTTTACTAAAGGTTCGTCCTACACTGGAACGTGCGTTGCGGTAAGTTGCAGTGCTCAATTTCGTCTCGTCCAGTATACTGCATTGGCGGTACTGCAACCGAGTTAAATTTATTTTAACTGCAGCTGCAGCGGTTACGTTGTATTGCTGCAGCAAGTGATCGATATATCGGCACTGCCAACTGCCAGTTGCAGCGTATATGAACGAACCTTAAGGATAATAATCTCAACTTTTTTTAGGTAAGTCGGCTGCATCTGAGTCTGAGCTTGTTTATATTTTGTCCTGTGTACACAGGAAAAAAACACTCTCTTTCTGAAGTGCTTTATTAAACTGGGCAACCCCATGCTTAGAACGCAAATCAAATATGATACTTCAAACTTAGATTTATATCAAGAGTATCTCACAATACATGTAAGTTTTTGATCAAATTCATAAAACTTCCACAGACAAGCATTTTCTCTTCACTTAAGGAGACATGGCTAATGGGGTGCAAAAATGTTTACTCCATACCAGACATTGACCTCCTGTTGCAATGCATTTCAGTGGTTTTGTTGTTGTGTTCCATATGTGGAGGATTTTGAACAAAGTTTGATTCTATGTCACATCAATCTGCCAAGTTTCCTCAGATTTTCAAAAAAGTTCTCTCTTAGATGATCTTTCTGAAACCTTGCTTCATGTGATACACAGTCCCAAACATTTTTTTGCCTAATCAGATAGTGCACAATTTTTTAAACTGTTTATAAGTAGGGACATGCAAAGCTATTACCTCTGCAAAATATACAATCCATAGCGTGATCTTTGCCATAGCCATACAAAGGTCACTATTTCTATGAATAGTGCCCTCTGTACGCCCATTTTCCATAGAAAGATGTGTAAAATTATATTTTAAAGGTAGGATCATCGGATACAAATGGTCTTACAGAAAATGACCATAAAATCAAAACCCCCAAATCACTTTAGCCAATCTTGCCTATATTATGATTGACCTTTCTTTCCTCCATATAGTTTTGCAGTTTTCAGACTGCACATTTGTTTTTAGTGTTTTTGGCTTACGAGTAAGTCTATAATAAGAGTGCTGGGTGATAGATCAATTATGTTCATCAAACTTTATTTCGCATTACTCCAACAGTATGAAACAAAACAGTAATGGAGGAGTTGAGCAAAGGTCTATAGGGCCCAAACACTCACCCTCCCTTGGAATACAATTAACACCGCATAAACAGGGCATAACTACAGAAACGCATCAGAAAGTGTTCACTTGTAACACTGTAACACATTTCTTTAGACTAAATCATAGTCAATACTCTAGGTTCACTGTAGTTGTCTTGCGACTCTTTGCATGCTTTGTTAGTAAGTCTACCAAGAACAGGGACCATTTTTTGGACATCAAAGGTCAGTAATTCATACACCACATGTGCTTATGTGTAAGGCCTGGATGTTATGTTTTGGCTAGAGTGACCATGACACTCTGCAGTTCTTCATATAGCATCCCGATAATTTTACACTAGGATATAGGTAGTGCAATAACATGATTTGTCACACATGGAGTATGTTACTCTTAAATTTAAAGTTTTCTTTGTATGACTACGAAAATTATTCTTTTTTCCTTTGAATGCCACTTCATTATTTTATGAACTATTGTGTATTTGGTCATTTTTTGTTGGTGTGTGTGTGTTTTGCCCACTATGTGCTGTTGTGTGAATTGGAAATAAATGTTAATGGTAAAAAATGTGGGTCACATAAAATTTAAAAATGTTTCAAAATGTGGGTATGACAGCAAAACATTAAATTCAGGTTGGGGGGGGGGGGGAGGTTCTCCACATTGGGCGATTATGGTTATGTACCACCTATAAATCCCTCATTTTCAGGCTCTTTTCCAGTTCCAGTGACCCCCCTTTTAGGACCATTTCCAGAACCCTACTTTTCATGTCCCAAGCCACTTCTCCAAATTTTCTTCAAAACCCCTCAAAAGTTAGCTGGGAGTTGAGGGAGATCGCAGCTTATTTTCCTTAAATTTTGCTGACAACCTAGTTTCGGAGACCCCATTTTTTTTTGTCTCAAATCAGCCACCCCCCCCCCCGGTACAGGTTTCTTATAGTCGATTCGCGTTGAATACGTTTGTCCCCTGGAGTTTTGGACCTATTCACTATCGGCGGATAAGGGAAATGAATAATTCAATGCACAGCACACCGGATTTCTTTTGAGCCCGGGTCAACTAACCCCTCCCTGCCACTAAATACAATTTCATTCATGTATGGTAATGCACAATAGTGGTATTTCAGGACCTGACATTCCTCACAATAATACATGTTAACAGAAAGTCGCGCGCCCTCATTGAATTTTGTCACCTCTGCAAAAATTGTATGGGGTCACATATCAGATGAATCGAGTATAAAGAAAGCCCTAAATCCAAAATTGAAACAAAGACCAACGTTGCAGAAGATCCTTTACTGACACAATTTTGTAAGTAACTTTGGTTTGACAGGCTCATTGAAGAATACTTGGTTGACAGGTGGGAATTTTTCCTTTATTAAATGGTTTATTTGGGTGGTGATTGGTGGCTTACAGGAGGGAAATGTTTATGTAAATGCATTTAGCTTTATACATAGATCAGGGTTTAAAGACCTATCAGTGAATTTGAAAAAATATTTGAATTTTCATGATGCTTCAAAGTGAAGGATACGTCGTGTATATTTCATAAGTTACCTTTTCCAACTGGGAAAAAAAAGAATTGACAGAAAATGACGAAAACGGCAGTGTTTCCAAGATACGATTCCCCATTCAATTACGTGTTGTAGTAAGATTCCCGAACTGACAGTTATTACTAAATTTCCGATTCTGTCCTTATTAGGTTGCTCTTTGTCATACCATTTCAGGGTATGTTAGATACCTGTACTTGTTTACATACATGCAAAAATCTGATTTTTTGATGATTTTTTCGATTGTCCGATTTAGCAAATCACTGATAGTGTCTTTAATAACTCTGACCATTCTGACCAGATGTATCAGTCAACAGAGGATGTAGTTTTTTACTTCTGACCATTTTCTGGAAATTTGAAAATTGGGGAAGATGTCAAATGGAAGAAATTCATTTTTCTTCAAAGTTTGTAATAAAGTTGAGAAAACAGCAGTTAATGAGTACTGTAATAATTTCTGTTACTAATCCCCTGGCCTGGGCCAGACACAAGCCCTTCCTAATCTCAATGCCATCTATCTTTTACTGTTTAACGCTGATATACCACGACCTTCAGCAATAAATTGTGCAAAATTAGGTTGTTTTAACCTATATTAGTTAGCTTGTAGTGTTTTTGCTGGCCCCTGGTGATGCATACTGGAAATCCAGTGGTTGACAGGACAAGTCCAATTCCATGGTGTGATGAGTTGATGGTTGCATGGGTGGGGTAGTCAGGTAATTGATTAATACAGGATCGGAACGACTACAGTACCTGAAATCACCGCAAAAAAATGGTAGCATTATTTTGTTAGATCTAGGGGCAAATTTTTCCCTAAAAACAATACGGGTCGCTCGTGATTTGCGAAAGTGGGAAAAAATGCAGTTAAGGGACCCCGCTTAGGATATGGGAATTAGCACTTAGCCGGCCATTTGTTGCTTGTGGCCTACTATAATGGTTTCACTTTCATTGTACAACTCAACACCACAACTCTGGAGTAAACCACAGCATCCTTGATGCTCCTCAGTTATTATTTTTTTTTAAATTCCCTATTTTTACACGAAATAATTTTTCCCGCCTAAAGGAAGGTGCTTTAAGCTTAAACTCCAGGGATGTATGTATAAACCAGATACTAAAACTCACGTTGGGTTTTTTAATCATGGGGGGGGGGTGGGGGGGGGGGGGTGTTCATTCGTGAGAAAAAAACTTATTTTAGGGGAAAAATAATTTATGGAAATTAAAAAACACCTATATTGAAATAGAAACACTCATCTGCAAAATGCCTAACGTGAGAATTTTTCTAAATGATTTTCTTTCATATGACACTTTATTCATCCCCAAGGGAGTTTTAGTCTCTTCTCCCAAAATTTAGGAAAAGTGGATAATCATATGTCTAAAATTAAGACTTTAAACCAAAACCAGTGTTTTCTTGCGACCATCTGTTCTTTTTTTGTTTTATGATCACCAGAAAATACAAAAATTGCATGGATTTTTTTTATATTCTTTTAACCATATAAAACAACACCATCTTAAACTCATCAATTACTTGAGAATTTGGGGCACTCTTCAAAAATGTGCTGGTATTGTTTTAGCAAAACTGGAAAATAAACAATTAGTGTGGCAGTTTGTGACAAGCTTTGCATAATACAATATTCATTGTTCATAACTTTACTCAAAATGTGTAGATTCATCTGCCGTTTTCAGTTGTTAGTAGAAGAAAAGTTTTAACAATATGTTTGTATGGCACAAAGGTCGGATTGTAGTGACAAAAGCTGTTTCTGGTCTTGTTCACATTTTTCTTTTCAAACATTAGGTATGTGGAATGTATTCTACTGATATTAGATTAATTTATCAGCCTTTGGAACACATTCCTGTGTAATCTTGTGCACTTCACACTAGAGTTAATGATAAATTACGGCGGTGCGGCAAGTATTTACCCACAGTGTAGTCTGTGTCAGTCTGGGAAAGATATCTAAAAATTGGAACTACATGAGAGACTAACGTTATCAGTCTCCCCATAGAGAATGTGTGTAAATGAAACGTGATCTCAAATATTTTCCGAAAAACAAAGGGGTTCTATGGATATTTTTACATCAGGAGATTAGGAATTTTGTTCTCGTACAAGAAAATTCCTCAACTGGGTCTAAATCTATAGAATCTTTTGAGAAAATTGATCATTTCTATCGTAGTTTTTTTAAACACAATCTCTATGGGCTCTGACGAGCACCAAACATTTTCCCACGGTGCTACGTCACTAGGCTGGCTAATTTATTATGCACGCTCATACTTTCCGCACCGCCGTAATGATAAATGGTGTCTATCATGGCATACATTCTAGTTCTTTTCAACCATGATGGACATCATCTCTGTAAAAGGGTGTATTAAAGAATTGAACAGTTAAAACTTTGTAGAAATTGTTCGTTTTCAGAAGATATGAGAAGCACTCTTTTAGGGGACTAATTTTCAAATGTGTTTGCAGTGTGTTACAATTCTGTTAAGTTGAACATAGTCATAAATGTGTGTAACTGTGTATTTAATGTATATATGTAGCTTATTTTAATCAGTTGTGCAATTCCCTCAAATGAAGTTGTGTTTCAATCATACACCTGTCATGAAAACTAAGTCTGTGAAAGCACTTGCTAAAATAACACATCAGTACATGAAGAGTTCCTGAAACTAAGGGGAAAAAGAATGAAATTGATGGCTATATGTTGCTCCACCATCACCCCATCAAACCTGTGAATTTGGATTGTACTAGATTACACAGCCTCGATTACATTGCTTTGTGGTTTTAACCTTCCCTATATAAAACTCCTATCAAATTTTTGCAAATGCAAAAAAGCCTGACAGACAGAACAAGGAGCTCTGCTTGAGTTACACTTATTGAACTCGTAGGTGGAAGACATGAACATGAAAGGACCCATGTGAAATGGAGACCTCAAAATAGGTTTGTAAAGAGTGAATTATAGCCATTGTTTTAGTTTTGGGAGGGGGATATCCACAACTCCTTATCATGATTGACATTATTATATCAGACGGTGAACCAATGAAGTTGGTAGAGACCTTGAACAGGCTATAGATTACAATGATGTCTGAAATAGTCATTTATGTGAAGTTATTCATAAATAGGTTCACATAAATGCGAGCTAGTCAAACAGCAGTGGAATATATTGTACAGTGGAATAGAAGCAGAGAGAGAGTTTGTTTATGGTGGCGTCAACACTAATAATGGTTAAAGTGTGCTGTGGTACATGCAAAAGTTTTTGATCATATTATTACAGTATTTAATCCCCTCGCCCATTCATGTATGCTTTTCGCTTTCATCAAAATGTGATTTTTGATTTCGTATCTTGTATCTTTCCACCAGTGGGTGTTGCTTATAAGCAAGCAGAAGGTGGATAGTCCTTGCAAAATTTCACCCACATTTTGCCTTTGAAGTTGTGTTTGCAGTCAGAATTAAATGCATTTGCCTCTGCAAGTCACTGGATCAGGATCTAAGACACTGAATAAAGGAGAAAGTTCTCTACCATCAAGTACTCTGCAGTGGATTAAATGGTTCACTTTACCTTTTATTGAATTATGTTATTATCTGAAACACATGTATTTATATGTGATGGTACATTTAAAGGGGGTGGTCCGATTTAAGTCTATAATTTTTTCATCTTGATAGAATGGCCTCACTCGAAAACTCCATCTGTTAAAGTTTCGCGCTTGATATTCAACCCGGTTGAAGTGAGAGCTAAAAACGTGATTTGTAATCCCCATAGAATACTGGTAAAAAAAATTTGGTCGACCAAAATGGGGCCTATTTTCGCCTCATAACTTCCAAGCAAAACAACATTTAGCCCTAAGATTCCACAGGGTAAATGTGAAAAATAGTAGCTTTCATTCAGATACCAAAATTTTGACCACTTCGTAAAAAACAAACAAAAAAAAATCGGGAGTCCCTGGGGACGAGGCTATTAGCGATCGGGCCATGGTACCTTTAAATTTAGTGTATTGTTGATTGTTGCATGGAAGAACATGTGTGAGAAGATACTAGGATATTAATACAAAAATCAGGTAGTGCCCATCAGGTTTTTTGTGTACAAAAATGGTTTAACTAGGTACAAAGGAAAGTGGAAAACCACACACACACACAAATCAATGTATTGGACAAGTTAAGCCAATTAGTTTGGTCAGTAATTTAGCCTGTATTTTTTGAGGGCAGTTAATATCACATGGCACGAATGTATAGGGAAGAAGGGAAATGGATTTTGGCGAGTCTTGTTGAAACAAGAGCGCAGGATGGGTTTAAAAAAAATAAATTGCAAATAAGAAAGCAAGAAAAATAAAAGCAAAAACCAAATTATAATAATTTCCTTGTTTCACCTTTTTTTTATCTTACCTATTGGTACATGAGGCATACCGAAACGGACAAATTGCCTCTCTGAGCTCGAAAAAACAGTTGATATGGACCAAAATGGCTTTTTCATTCCTTTCTGTGGGAATTTGATCAATTTCAGGCCCCAAATTGGGACAAAATTAATGTAAATTAAGTCGATTTCCGCATGCTACGCGGGCATTTCATCAAGTTTCAAATTGATTGGAACAGATCACCGGGACGACTTACGAATTTTCCCTTGGTGGAACAACATGGACATTTGACCCCTCGGAATTTGAAAAGCGAGAGCATTCTTCAAAAATGTGCTATTATTGCTTTAATGTCAATTGAATGCAGTGGTGGAAATATTCAGGAATTTTTGTTCACAGGATTCTCTTCATTCATGAATAGAGCAACCCCCTGAACAAAAGAAAGTCCTGAATATTTCCACCACTGACTGAATGGTGCATTAGAATGATACTTTAAACAGGTTTGTAATTCAAGAAAGATGTGTGCCATGTGTTTGCCATTTACTAAAGCTATCCTAAAATTACACAGATATTTAATATGTATAGGTTTGTGTAGAGACAATGCAATTTTGATAAGGGATTTTTAAAAAATTCATGGAGATTTGGAAGTGTTGATTCTTACTGAAAAGAGCCCCTTGTTTGGTGTTGATGGGTGCAGATCACTACCGAAATACATGTTATGTACTGTATTTCTATGGAAGTATTTTGTTTGTTGCATATAAAAGTTGAACAACGTTATGTTGCTTAGTCAGTTGGTGGTTTAAACCGAATGTGTTGACTATAAGATCTTTAGAGACATGATCAGCGATCTCCAAAACAGTCCAAATATTTGAAATTTAAGTGAAGGGTAAGTCTGCAAACTACTCATAAATTATTTTTCACTGAAAAATTGCAGAAAAGTAAGTAAGATATGAATTTGCCTCCATTCATCTATCAGGGTGTCTCAGAAAAATTACACCCTAAACTATAGGCGGATTTCATAACTTCAAAGTAAGTATCACCTCCAGTTGAGAAAATTAAAAAGAATCTTGAACACAATTACTTGTTACATTTTTAAGGTAACCATCACTCGATCGGTTCAGTAGTTTTGAAAAATAAGGATTTATGTTACATCACGTGATGAGACCCGTTCTTCAAGTGTTTGCAATAAGTGATTTAGAAGAACAGGCATAAATAATCAATACTTCTTTCTTTTTCATTTCATCGTTGAAAACAAAATAAGATAATGATATTTTGCACAGGTTCAACATAATATTTGCAGATAAATACAAAGAAATTTAAAATTTTATTTTTCACTAAAAAATGTAGGAATTACCAATCATCCTCATCCAAAAGTTTACTTTCTGCTGATTATTTGGCATGTTAAAGACAGTCTCTTGGGGGTGTTATGTCGGTGTAGGCCATCATCATGTATGTGCTGACATGTCCATTCATCTTGAACGTTGGCTCGTCCCAAACGATAAGTTCAGTTTTAAAACTTGCGGACATGTGTTAGGCATTGACAGAGGGTTTTTCTGCGTTGGTAGTATGCTACTTGGAGAGATGCCTCATTTGAATTATTAAGGGTGAAATTTCAGGTCTAAGCGGGCAATCCTGTTAAAGCTTGATCGGTGGATGTGTGGCACATTACGTCTGCAACTTTGTCTGGATTTGAAAAAGATTCCATATGTGGCTGCAATGTTCTGAAAAGTTCGGGGTTCCTGCCTTCACCACAGCGGAAGTCTTGTTATAAGTTTGTACACCCGTTGTTGTACCCGTTTCACGATACTTCTTAACATGTTAAGATGTCTTGGAAGGAGGATTTTTAGCCCTATAATATAGGATATGTCATCACGTAGCAAATTAGAGTAGATTAACCAATGTTTCTTCATAAAGTAGGCTCCTCATGTCTTGTCCAATTATTGAAACTCGCAGGTATGCAAGAAATGTCATTACTTGATGGGAAAAGTTATGTGTGGATTTTGAATTCTGAGCAGGTGTTGCGTTTTCGGGGCATTTTGTTCGTCCTTTTGTTGTTTTTGGCATGAATTGTGTTGGTAGGCAAAGTTATGCTGAATTGTCTGTTGTCCTACTAATGTAGAATGCATGCTGTGTGAAAGATGAAAGCCATTTGGGGCATTATCAATGCTGACCTAGAGAGGCATTGCGTTTGCAGCCTAGTCTGATAACCACTTAGGCAGTAAATTTCATGCTTATCTAGTAATGATAGTTATGTTATTGCCCGAAGGGTAGTTTGTTATTGTTTTTCCCACCAATACTTCTCCAGGTCTAAAGTATCCACTGCCTTGTAAACTCATTCCCAGTTGCTCCTGAAGATGTGCTTAGTTATGCAGTCTCATTCACGAATGCAATGTTCACATGTTTCAAAAGCGCACTATAATAATAGTAATAGCTTGAACTTAAAACCTTGCACGTGTTAACTTGAAACAGCCAAATTCTCCACTCAACCCAATCAACATCAGGGGCCCTTAGAACACAAAGCTACCTAAGAGAGCATATTTAGCCCCATTCCCAAAGGCATCAGTTTTGGTAACATTTCACATCAATAATCCATGCATGATCCCGGCATGTGACCCACAAAACTTCCCATTTGTAATACATTAAAACCTCGACCTTTTTCGACACCTTTCCTGCACACAAAACATTAGTACTTTAAAAAATTTAATAATGAAAGGTTTTGTACTCCTTAACCTTCTTTACACTGCCCTAAAATACTGACATATGTGTAGACAGAACATTATAGACACATTGCAATGGATTATGGGAAATTAGTCAAAACACCTCTGCATACGTATGAAGAAGGTTACAGGCAACCATTGTTTATTTCGTGGGGACTTGCCCATGATTACTACATCAACCTTGTAGCGGTCACATATTACTGAATGTGGAAATGTTGCTTTTTCCAATATTTTTATGCGATGTGAAAGTTTTAAAACCTAGTCTGGTATTTATAAGTGGGGTAAAAATAGCCCAATTTGACGTGTCGTGAGTGAAATCGGTTGTATTTAGTCGAGTTATATTGATATGTATTTTAGTAATTTTGACCATTCTACAGTACTCTGTTATCAACACCACAAGTCATATGTTGACAGTTGACAAAACACAGGAGATTGTCCTTGGGCAAGTAAATTGCTACCACAGAGGTTGGACCATGGCTTCAGAAAATTTAGTTCAATGAATATTTCACCATTTTGCAAAGAAAGAGGATTACTACACAAAATTTTATAATCTGGTCTTAGACATTGACAATAAATGTTATTGAAAGTGAAAACGACAGGTTACGTGGGGGGGGGGGGTTCTCAACACAAATGACCATACAGGGACGTGCCAACGACATGGTCCCATTGTCCAGCTTATGGTATATCGTGACCACTTTTTCATGCCATTTTGGTATTTTTATAGCCAATGGGTGGTTTTTCAAAATTTTCTGACAATTTGTTGGAAAAGTAGCCCAATTTCCCAATGAAGCCAAAATTGATCCAAATTTCTAATGTCAAAATTTTGCAGTGAAATGGGCCAATTGGGTTAAATTTGGCCTAAAATTTGCATTCTCTGGTATAGCTAGGGGTCCCTTTTTTGGCAAAAAAGGTGTATGAGCTATGGGTCTACTTCCAGAGTAGTGGAGGCACGTCCCTACCCACACCATAGTTGGGGACCCCCCCCCCCCCCCCCCCCCCCCCCCCCCCCCCCCGGGGTTAAGAGAACAAATAAGAGAATGAAGAAGGTATGAATTACTCTCCATTAAAGTGTGTGTAATAAAGATTCACACACAAGATTGACAAATCCCTGTATGCAGGTCCACATGGAGCATGGCTTACCGATTGAAATCTCAACGGACTAAAATATTTATACCAGCAAAAATATTTGAGTTCCTTGGAAGTTGAAAAAGCCAAATAAAACAGTTTTCATACCACAAATATTGATTTAAAAAGGTCATTGCCATTAAAATTTGCCTATTGTGGGTTTCGGGTAAGTTACAAACAGTACATTAATACACTGTAATGTCATAAAGTTTACATAGACTTGCTAGTGATAGCCAGTCAACTTGAGTAATGTCAAGTGAAAATTAATTTAAAAAAAATATAAAGCCAGATAATGTGGTTATATTTTTGTGGGGAGTTAACATCATAATAATTAAATTAGTATGGACATGAAGTAAACATTTACTATTGCAATGATTAAAGGGCATTTTGTAATATCATTACACATAAAAATAAAATTTTTGGCTGTTCATTTCAGGGTGAATTAATACTCCGGTATGCATTATAAAGATGTAAAAACACATGGCTTAAATAAATGGAACGCCCTTTTCTGAAAATTTTAAAGTGACCCTTTAAATAGTAAACAGTCGAAGTAAGGTACATTCCGATAATGCAGGGCATTCAAATCAAATTAAAGGTGCATTTTGTGCTTCTAACACTCATTTTGTTTATGGTTCATTAGATATCCCAAGAAAAATTATTCCAAAAATTGATTTTGATGGGGGTATTGTGTATTAACAATGTATATCACGGGGATGCCCAGAGCCAAGGCACTGCATTATAATTTATGTCCTTTTTTGGACAGAAAATACAAATGATATTTCTCCAGAGTAGATCGAATTGCAAGTATGCTTAGGCAACATGCTATACTTAAGGCTAACGGGTCGGGTGATGTAAAAATCTCAACTCCTTTAGGTGGATTCACGAAAAGCCAATGTGTTGAAGTGTGGCGTTCATGTGATTATGATTTCAAAAAGCTGTTTATAATAAATGACCGGCAAAAGAACAAAACGAAGTAACCTTTTAAGGTAGCTGGACAAACGACTAGCTGAAAAACATAACTGTTGGCCAATAGAGAATTTTAGTAAATTAAAGAATTGTGAAAACAATTATTCATCATCATGGAACTTATCTTAGTGATTATTACTGAAGTACGTATGATGGCTATCAAAGAGGTTTAATATATAACTAATATATAAAGTACTTTAAAAGGATGTTGTTGTCGTTGAATGCATAATTATAGGGCTACTGAATCATTGATGCTCTGGTTAATCATCCTGCCTGATCAGAGTAATGTTATGACCAATTCGGACAGTTCGGCATATCTGAGAACCACAAACGCCCTTTGTTTGGGCGGAATATGTTGACCCAACCATCTGTATCGTGCCAGTTACTTCACAAGTAAGATTTAAAAAATGGAAGTTGACATATTGCAATCAAATCGTGCTTGCCTTTATTATTTAATGTAGAATCCACCATATTATTGGAATAAGATGTATTTTAATTTGATTAAAGGTATTGTGAATAGTTTTTTTTTATGTTCAGTTATCAACCTATTAAGTATTGATAAACTCTCAATGTCAGTTTATGAGCAATGAATCCCCCTAGTTCAACTAACATTACATGTAGTTCACATTTTAACATATTGGTGTTGTTTCTCATTAAGATGTCATCGTTATTTACAAGTGTTTGCTTTTATTGTTAGTTTTTTTTATAATTGTCAAGGGTTTATGTTTATCTTATAATAAAAAACAAACCCAAAATGGCATTGAAGCCACAAGATATTAAGAGCCAATTCTTTTCTAGGTTGACAAACTCAAGGACACGACATCTCACCGTTTTCTTAAACTTTGTGAGGTAAAGGACATTTGGTCCCAAGTAAGAATAATGACATTTAAAATCAGATTTGTCTGTTGCCATGGTAAGGCCCTTTCTTGTTTGCTGATTTACGGGTTAGGATAACCAAAATTAGCTGATGTCATTACTAAAAACAGCATTTTGAACAAAATGGTACACAAGATGGTAGATATTTTTAGGAAAACTGATTCATTGATAAATACCTTCATGTTTACACTAAGTGTCAATTAAATTTAAACAAGTCGGGTTCAGATTCTTATACTGTTGCCACGTCGAAATACATACGGATTTTAATATATTGAAAAACGGATAAATTTTATGGGCAAGGGTAAATCCCATTTTCTCCAAATGGGTGATTATTTTTTTATTATTTTGGTCCATGTAATGTTGATTGGACGCCCTTCAAAATTGATTGAAAAAAAATTTGGGCAAGTACGTGTGTACTTGTTCAACGTGGACACAGAAATCAGGGGATTTGTGATAAGGCCGTTGGCATTTTTAGGTATTATGTAAGCTATTATTATTATTTTTTTACAAAAAGCTTAAAAAAAAAAATATTTTTAATTAATTTTTAAAAAACATTACATTTTTTTTTAATTCTTTTAAAATAAAATCATTTTGGGGAGAGGAAAGCAGATGGAATACTTTTTTACCAATCATTATCTGTCTGTCTGTGTGTGGTCTGTCTGTATGTGTGGATGTATGGGTCCTGTATGTCACACTTGACAAAATCTTTCTTTTTGCCAAACGTTTGGCTGATTTTGCAGCCAAAATATTTTTCAGAACAACCATAATCACGGCCCATATGGGTGTTCAAGATTTTTCAAAGGTAAAATGGGGGCAATTTAAAGGGCATTGTGCCCAAATAAATTTGCTATATTCACACAAATTATAAACATTTTTAAATTTTCAAACAGTTTTGGAAGTCTCATGATCGCTTGGATTTACTTTAGGTTTAAAATGTGATAGGCGTTTGGGCACATGCTGATCAACTCCCCTTAAACCCCCTTAACCTTTAGAGTTTATGTAGCTATAAATAAACCACAACATTTAATGATCTAATCATATATTGTTGGGCTCTAAAAAGCAGATAGAATGACCTTTACATCTTTTAATTTGACAGAATTAAAACTCGATGGCAAAGTATTTCGTTTGTAACTGGCACGTCGTGACATTGATTTGCAGATTTTGGAATCCTTTATTCAATGGCATTCAATTTGTTCTTTGCTGGCCCAGCCTGCCAAATGACGGAAAACAATTCTCTTATATGCGGTTGTTGTAAAATATTAAATTTATTGGAAATAGACATTTGGACCACGGAATCTTCGGCATAACGGCATGTCTTGTTCAACTACGTGTGGCTGAGTCGATGTTTTTGGGTCCCTTCTAAAAATTTATATTCAGGTATTTTGTTGCGTATCAGGAAATCTTTCGGTATTTTTTGTTTCAAACGCCCATCTTTGTCAGCTATGGGACCGAATGCTGAGACAATTCTAATGTTCTCATATACTGTCTTCACATTAGTAATGCCAACTTTGTCTTTCTGAATCTTTGATGTGGAATTAAAGGTGCTTGTTCCGATTCTGCTATTGGTTTTCTATACTTGGACATGAGAGCCTGGCGCGTTGCACATACCTCCATCAAATGCTGTTGGAAACAAAACTTGTGGTTTTGCATATTGCAAAGCCCTATTCAAACTGTGCTAATAATGATGGTAACCATTAAAAATTTGTGTTTTTTTTATTATATCTTGGGAATGAAATGGATTGAGGGCTCAAATTACAGGACGGACAATGAGAAAATACAGACTTTCCCTATATTAAAAAAAATCAAATTACTACTTCCGGGTAAATAGGGGGGGGGGGGTACCAAAGACGATATGAACACGCACCTTTATTTACACCTGTCATCGGTTGGAGACCTGCTTAAATCATGAACATGGCTTGTCAGATGGTCAGTCATACTCTCATTATGATGTGAAAAGCAAAACGCAACTTGCTTCTGAACATGTTAGTCAGGACAATTGATAACATTGAAGAGAAACACAACAATTTGCTTCCAAAATTGGCCCAGTCTTTGATCACGCCAATCATCCAATGATGTGTAATGATTATAAAACTTCCTTTGTGAAACTTTGGTGAGAGAATTGCATAATACAAAATTATCCCTGTTGAAATTATTTAGTGAACATCTAAAATTGATATTCAAGGAACAGAGGTTAAGAGACAAAAGTAAACTTACTCATCAAAAACTTGGAAAATCTTATCAAAATGTATTCTTGCAAATAGTCGCGTGAAAAGTTTAACTTTTCAGCTATGTTGGCAACAATGTGGCATGGGAACATGCAACATCGATTTAAAAAAATGGTAAACACAGTGGGCGATATCCTCGGGGATATGAACATGGGCAGTAGTGATTTGTGGTCTTCTACAATTTTGACAAGTTTGGCTAGACTTTAATAGTAATTTACTCTAGGAAAAAATCGACAAAATATGTTGACCTTTTGTGGGAGATACGGACAACCTGGAGCAGTAGACAGACTTAGCCAAGTTATAAACAAGAAGTTGCTATGTAATCTCTCAAACTATTTGAATCTTTAACAATTGAAAAGTGTTTAACATAGGTAAATTAACTGTCACCTAATTCATATCGTTAATTGAGGTTTGTGTTGGAGAAATCTGCATATTATTGCATTCTTATTTTATCTTAGAAGACATCAATAAACACACAATACTGTATTGTACTGTATTATAGTAACTGGTATGAGAGACTCTGGGAAATAAGCTATGAACACGTGTTGCTAGAATCAATGATAATGCGAGATGGGTGTTTTTGAAGTTTTATAACATGTTACAAAAAGACAGATAGTCACAAAAGTCAGAAGTTAGGATGGTGTTCTACTTGTCGAAATGACCCTTAAATTGGACCTGAGTATTGGTCATATTTTGGAAAGACAGCACAAATATAACAATGTTGTAAAGCCATATTGTTTTGCTAGCATTTCTATATAGTGTATTTGATTTTAAATGCTTCTAAAAACTGGTATTTCATGAATGGAATTGTAACATATGGGAAAATTGAGATATATATATAATTATTGTCCACTTGGACACAGGCATTCCTTCAACAAGCGCACCAGTGGTGCGGAGCTCAGCAGGCGGTAATAGTGACCTTGGTCCAATGGTTCTTATGCCAAAGGCTGGTGATTATTACAATTGATTGTAGCCAAGAAAAGAATTTATAAATCTTCAAAGAATGTCCCTTAAATCGGGCCCATGGACTTTGGTAAACCCATATGGCCATTGGGTCAGCAGTTCTTCGAAACTATTTTGGCAAGCGTTGGCACAAGAAAAATAGGGACAGCAATTCCAAATAGGTTGTCCGATTTTGTGGGGGCAAGAACAAGAGAAGACGTAATGACCATACGTGAACTCGGACATGACAATGGCAATGGACCTCAACATGCCGTTTACCACATAAGGACCCGTTGTCTCCTGTATAAGCAAACACGTATGGTACAAACTTAATCCATATTAACTGCACTAAATCGCTACAGTAAGTTGTAAATGCAACCAAAGGGTGTATACAAGAGTAATATAACCCAAGGATACCTTGAATGACCTTCGACCTCCCCTTTTACCCCACCTACGAGCCCTTGTCTCACAATGGGGCCACATGACCTTTGACCCAAATCTGGTAACACCCCATATGGCCTTGGGTCAGCAGTTCTTATATCGATTGATTGAACAATGAGGTGATCATCGACATATATCTGTGCTGTTACTCAATATTTATGTTGCCTAGGTTGGTGAATATAGCAATGTATTTGTGGCACAGACGGAATTGCTAAATTTTCAAAGAATGACCCTTTAATTGGCACATATATGACCTTTGACCCAAATCTCGTGAACACCAATATGGCCTTGGGTTATGGTTCTTCTGACAGGATTTTTGCTGCAATCAGCCCAAACGTTTGACAAAAAGGAAGATTGGCAAGTGTGAACCGACGACAGACAAACACATACGGACAGACACAGACAGACAGGCAGACAGATAATGGATTATTAAAAGTATTCCATCTGCTTCTAGCCCCCAAAAGATATTATTAGACACTAATTAATGTTTTATAGCTAAATAATAATACCCTAAAAATACCAAAACGCCTTATCACAAGCCCCTGATTTCGGTGTCACGTGACAAGTAAACGAGTTACTTTGGCCCAATTTTTTTTTCCAATTCAAGTTGAAGGGCTGTGATCGTTAAGTCAACATTACATGCACACATAACATAAAAATAATCACCCATTTTGGAGAAAATGGGATTGTACATTGCCCATAAAATTTAGAGTTTTCATATATCGTTAAAATGCCCGTAGTTCAACGTGGCAACAGTTATAAGGAGCTGGCAATCCTGACTCGTTTAAATTTAATGACACTTAGTGTAAACATGAAGGATTACATGAAGTCAGTTTTCTAAAAATATCTACCGTCTGGATTACCATTTTGTTTCCAAAAATGCTGTTTCTGTATGAAATCAGCAATTTGGGTTATCCTAGGACCCATAAATCAGCAAAAACAAGAAAGGGCCTACCATGGCAACAGACAAATGACTGAATTTTTAAATGTCATATTCTTACATTGGGACCAAATGTCTTTTACCTCAACAAAAGGTTAAAGAAGAAAAACGGTGTGAGATGAGCGTTGTCCATGAGTTTGTAACCTAGAAAAGTGGCTCCTTACTACCAATGCCGGTCTTTGGGAATGAAAAAGAAGACAGCTTGTACAGATTAAAACACGACGTAATGAGCAGTAGTGACATCAAAATCTGGTATTGGGAGCGACTTGTAAGGAGGAAGTGTCATTGGACTGTGTACTAATCGCTTATTTCTCAAAACTACTGAAACCGGAATCGAGTGATGTTTACTGAAAATGTTAAAGAGTAATTGTGGTTTAAGATTCTTTTTAAATTTATTCAAATGTGATACTTACGTTTGAAGTTATGGTCGCCTATAGAGGGTGTAATTTTCTTTCTGAGACACCCTGTATACATATGCCACTAAGTGTCCGTATGGACAGCAACAACTGAAATATCTGGGGTTTGTTTGTTAGGCTGCCTTTGTCTGTTCACTTGAAGGACTGTTCATCCCTTTACAGACATGAAGTCTACTTGAATGGATTTTGGAGCTTGATAAGATAACTCGGGGTTTTAAAGGTGGTTGTTCCGATTTATGTGTATTGTGTTCTCTACTTGATGTGAGAGCCTCGCACTTGGACATATGCCCCAGCAAGTACTGTGGGAAAACAAACTTGCACTTTTGCAGCTGCTTCCCCCCTGTGGGGAATCTTGACACTGAAAAAAAAAGCTGGGCTACGCCACTGGCTGTGTCCGTAATGCACGATAAAACGGAAATGCATTGATGTGGAAGTTTGAGAGATTTATCCAGCTGGTTGGCGCGGTCATTTGAAAGCAAGTTTGAGCACGTTGATGGCCATTCCACATCGTTCGGATTTTTTAGGTACGGGAGTATATTTAAAAAATGGTTCAATATTCGCACAAAAAAGTCAATATTGGGCGTATCTTTGTTTCTAGATGATCTAGAGTGTCAGGGGGTAGTGATAAAGGTTAATATTGCACAAACAAGGTCAACATTTGCCCATATCAGCCAAACTTGGTATATTATATGAGGGTACAAGTCCCTACTAACCATGTAATTCATCCCCCAGGGTCCTTCCCTGGGTCTGTCTAGGGGTGGTCAAATCTCCAAAAAGGTTGTCATTTCAAAAACAGGGTCAACATTTGGCCATCTTGGTGGGTGCTGACATTGGACCCTTCACCGTTAGTTATTTTTGTTGACGTATGATAGAGTTCATCGATGAGTTATGTTTTTAGAGTTATTTTTTGGCGAGTTATGGATGGAGTTCTTCAACAAGTTATGTTTCAACAAGTTATTTTTGGTGAGTTATTGATGAAGTGCATTGACAATTTGCTTTTGTGAGTTATGGGATAATTTAGGCAAAAAATTGTGAAACCTTATTTTGGTAGATGGAAGGACATTGCATGGTTCATCTAGGGTGGCGTGGTCTGGTGTAGTTTAACACCTGTGTGGTCAAGTGGGTCACATCTGACCCAGAGAGGGAACAAAGTATATTTCTGATATCTCTCTTTTGGGATCAAGGCTGGCAAATAATACTATATAATCCAAGTCCTTTGAAAAGCCACTGCAAATAATAAGGATTTATAGATTGAGTGCCCAGGAATTTACTTGCCTCAGCTAAATCATTGTTAGCTGCTGTTTGCAAAGGGAGAGTGTTATAATGCAACATTCAACCTTAGATTATGGTATTAACTGTCAACCTAGATGCAAAGTCCCTATAGAAGTCCCAAAGATGCAAATGCGGTATTGCCATTGATTCCACCAAGCGCTACTGAACCACATCATACAGCGCATGGCAGGATCAATTGTAATACCTCATTTGCATGCTTGAGACTTCTATATGAAAGGGCTACCCACTTTTAAGGGACATTAGAGATGTTACAGACATTGAGGGAAAATGCTATCAAGGGGTCGTTCGAGGTTAGTAAATAAAATATTTAAAGTGCACAGATGTGAATGGGTATTACCTTTATTTTGTGAGGGTCATACAATGGCACTGTTGACAAAATGCTTCATCTACAGCAGTTATTGGACCTCAGATTGGACAAAGTTGCTCAGAATGATTCTTATGGAATGATTCCTAAGGGGTGTTCAAGGATGAGGTCAAAGCTCATCTATGTCATTTGGGCTGTTAAGGGAATCGAGGATAAGTCAAATGTCATATAGGTGTCATTTGAGGTAATTGCTCAAAAATTGGAAATTCACTGCGGTAAACTCCTAAAGATCCTTCAGGTGAGTTAAAGCCACTATCAGCGATTTCTTCAAAATGTAAACAAATCGCACCACTATTGTTCATCAAACTCCATTTTTTGCATTGTTGTATTGGAAATTGCTGTAGTAAAGACCGCTGTAAGTGGCTAAGCGAAACAGGCCCTATTTGTCAAGAAGTGAAGATTTTTTTGTGCTTTGTTTACTAATAAAAGTCGGAATCCGGCTTTTTAAAAGTCTAGAAACGGGCGTAAATGGCATCTTTAAGACCGCTTTAAAATGCTTACATGTCTTTTTCACATTGCACAGTAATATAAGGTGTTGATGTGACCTAACACTAGCTTTTAAGAGACCGAATGGGCATTTTGAATTTTGAAAAAAATGACTGATGGTGGTTTTAAGTGATGTTCTAAGTTTGAGGTTAGTTTTCATGTTAACACTTAAATGCATAAGGGGTTTGCACTTCCGTTAGTGCATAACGGAGGGGTTCCTAGGGACCCTCCTAATAAAACTACTTTCCTAAAGGATTGTTTAGATGAAATCCACCACATGTTAGAAGGCTTCAAAGACATCAACAATAAAGAAATAAAAAATGAAGAAAGTGTTCAGTAATAAAATTAGGGGCAAAACATTTTAATTTTGCGTCAAAATGTGCGAAAAAGACACTAATTTGTTTCTGCATTTTTAATGGCATTGCTTCACCTAGACTTGTGCTGATTGCTTTAATTGGTGAAGAATGAACTATATTTACCATATTAAGCACAAACATAAATGTCTCATGCCATTTTATATTTTTTAGGGTTACTTGTATAATTTACCATAGGTTCCTACAGTAAACCGCTACATGATGTATATAAAATATTATGGCGCCAATGGCCTACTATACTTTGCAAGATTTTTAAAATTAATTATTTACTTTGTTTATGTCACTAGGTGTATGCATTATGAAAATCAGAATCACAGTAACTCTAATAAGATTTTTCATTTTTGTCATGGGTACTTCCGTTAGTGCATAAGGGGAAGGGGGGGGGGTTCCTAGGTACCCATGCTAATTAACGCAAAAACGACGCGATGGATTTGAATTTTTAACCAATGCAAGCGCAACTAAAAGTTAGATGAATACCAAAAATATAAACCAAATATATTGCAGCGTTAAAAATCGCCGGCTGAAAAACAAAAGTTGGGTACCTAGGACCCCCCCCCCCTTATGCAGTTAAGTGTTAAGGTCATTGGAAGTCATTGCTGAGATTTTTTTTAAAATGATGTCTGCATAAATGTGTATTCAATAAAGTATCAACTTGACATCCTCAAAAAGTCGGCAGTCCGTCAGCAATCACATAGCCTGATTAATTTTAAGTGTTGCTGGGCTGCTGTCAATATGAGAGTCATTGGAAGTCTTTGCTCAGAATTTTTAAAATGCTGTCTGCATAAATGTGTATTCAATAAAGTATCAACTTGACATCCGCAAAAAGTAGGCAGTCCGTCAGCAATCACATAGCCTGATTAAAGTGCTGCTGAGCTGCTGTCAATATGAGGTTCATATTTGTAAGGAAAGTTCTTGCATTTCATTGATCAAAATAGATATATCGCAAGCTTATGAGTATTATTTTTTAAATCAGTCTTCGGGTACCCGAGATATTTTGTATGTTGTAGTGATGAAAAAAATCGGTCCAAAATCACTATGAGCTTCCCATGTAGGCCCTAAATATCTATAAAAATATCAAATTTATGCCAATCTTCAGGAATAACATTGGTATGTTTTTGCGTTCATCATATCCAAATGGCAGTATGATATTTTATTGGCCTGGGGTGTTTGAATATTTGCAGTGAAGCAAAGTGGTTTTGAGAATCCCTGGAAATGGAGTTGAATACTTACCGTCCTAGTCACCAGAAATCACAGGGTTAATGTACAAGATCAATAATGCTAACACCTAAAAAAGGTGTTTGTCTTAACAGACGGAAATATAAGGGCGCATCTTTTTCTTTTGTTTAAACATGAACTTTGCGCTGTTGTGCTCTAAAATGATACAACATGCTACTATTCAAAGTGACAGGAAATTTTTTGAGGATAGAAATTTCTCTCAAATGGCACTGGATCGGTTGTAGAGCATCTACTGAGAACGTTTTGAAGGTTTATTGGGCAAACAATTACAAAAGAAAACCGCAAACCTTGTTTTGAACTTGCTTCCTATCGTAATCGGCCCTATAGAAAACCATGCTTTGATTTTGTGTCGTACACGACAGAAAATGCTAAATCATCATCTTAATGTATAAAGACGTTGTATTCTGCTTATCCACTTCAAGTGCGATCTAATAATAAGCATATATGCCAAAAATTCAGGTTCGAAAAAAATAAGGGCGCTTTTTCTGGAAATGTCCTCATGTCTCTTAAAGCTTTTTCCCCATTATTTTCAATGACGTAGCAAATATGGTTTATTTGTAGTTGTCTTCTTTTGATGTTTTTTCGTCTTGGTGTTTTTTAGTTGTTGTTTTTTTTCAATTGGAAATGAAAATCGTGGATCGGTCGGCAGTTGTGTTGTCTGCAAGAGGGCATTATGTATTGCTTTGGTGTGCATGTGTAGCTGTGGTAAAAATGTTGACCAAAATGTTAACCCTAAACATAATGCATAATTGACCACTGTTTCCACATACGTGCACACATCCTAACGGCACTTGCATGCAATGGTCATTGTTTAGTGTCCCACAAGTTATCCATCTCAAGAGTGGGTCAAAGGTCATCTAGCGGTCATTAGAAGTCAAGGCAAAAAATGGTCAGAATTATCGAATTGCTTGGTGTATCCACATGTTGATCAATTTTCATGACACTTGGATACAATGGTCCGTGGGTATAGTTTGTGTCATCTTAAGTTGAAGGTGACGTCACTGCGACTTTTAAGTTGCGAACCCATGAATCGCGCGCGCTATGCTTGGAATCAGTGCATGATACGCACGCGAATAAAGGCGGCACGATCGATACGCTAGTGGGAATGCAAAGACGCATAATGACGTCACATTCAACTTTAGATGAGGCAAAGAATAGTATAATTTAGGACATATATTTTTTGGCCCTAAGCGTGCCACAAATGGGCATTTTGCTGTTCAGTAGCCAAAATCTGACTTTTGATGGCTACTGTCCGACGGGAAACACTGGGTTAGGAGGGTTTTGAGGGCATCGTTTTTAGACTTTTGTTCCATTTGAGAGAGAGAGAGAGAGAGAGAGAGAGGGGGGGGTAGGTAGGGAAAATAGAGAGAGAGCTTACCCAACTTTAGCTCCATTATGTTAACATCAAAATAAATCGTCACGTATAAAATGCAACGAAGTCGTAACTGACATTTTAGCGAAATTGATTGAAAAGTACGTCATAGCATAATTTATATGCTAGCAGCATCAATTTATTAGGCTTAATTTGTAATATGCCTTATTAGGTCTAGACACGACTGTTGCACTCAAACTCTGATGTGTGCAATAAGGCTTAACGTATTTTGCGAAGCGAAACGAAACGCCCCAGGAGGGTTTACATCGCTTTTTATTCCGTCATGCATGTACATATTCAGCATAACGTAATTCAATGGGCGTTTCGTTTCGCAAATACAGTAGCCTGGCAATAAAGTCGTTAACTGGTAGATACGTCTTTGTTGCACTCATCCAGAAAACTAGTTATGTAGATACGCATTTTATTCTTCGTGTGGTGATGGTTTTAAGGCGTGTAACTATTTTTGTGAAAGCTCCATTTTCATTTTTAATTTTTGGTGAAATAACTCGGAGTAATAAGGCCTAATTATAGGTGTAGATACCGACTTCGTTGCACTTAAAATTGAATTTTTGTCGAGTGTACCAAAGTCGTCATAGTCCTGCAGTACTGACAAAATAGTTGCATTGATCTCTCCTCGATAAATGAGAACGCGGACATGTGAAACACGTCTCATCAGTGTCCACATATTTACGTTACGATTATAAACAGCTGCCCATGTAGTAGACGAGATCATAGTGATGTGTGGTCTTGGCCTAGTCATTGAGTGAGGTGTAATGGCGGAGAGATGACGCGACAAAAACAAACGCTTTCGGCGCTATAAAATCGTTACGGTTCGTTTTTCGCAAAATTATTACCAACCTGACCGATCACACCGCAAAAATATGAGGTAGCGTTATTTTTCGTTGTTTATCTATAGAGGCGGCAATTAGTTCTCCCTCCCTAAACAAGGCAAGGGTCCTCCGTGATTTTTGAAAAGTGGCCAAAAATGGCATTAGGACTTTAGGATATTTTAGAGTCGTGAGTCGAGCCCCGATGGCAGTCGAAGTAATTTGTGGTCCCTGTCCCCTCAATTTTTCTTCTTTTTCCTCATTTTACCCATCACCTCTTTTTGGTCCCCGCCAACTTTATTTGGCAAAGGGGGAATATGGTGCCGTGTGTTGTTTGCGTGTGTGTGGTCCACGCCTATAATAAATCTCTGGATCTAACAAGTGTCATCTCGCAATAATGCATCTCTCAAGTAGGTGGTGGCTGGGATGCAAAAAGGGCCATGTGACATAATCAAAGGTCGATATGGTCAAATTTGGTCAAAAAAGGTTATATTGTTATAAAAGCCTGTCCACCGAATATCTTTTGATCTAAGCCAAGTATGGGGGCCCATCTTCGCACCATGGATGTCCCCCAAGTAGAGTCGGTGGATGAGTTCGACGGTTGGATTATGTGCCATGGTCAAGGTCAAATGCGGCAAAAATGGGATTAAAATTGCTATAACCCGTTGTCAGTGGCATTAATAATGAAACTTAGGGTGGGTGTGGTCAAACATTCAGCCGCAGTGCCGAAAAATAAATTTGAAGGTCATATCAATGTCCATCGGGTGTCCATTAAAGGTCAATCACTAAGTATGTGGTAAGAGGAACTTGTGGATGTGGTCAGCATTCATGCCGAAAAATTTGGAAGTTCCTATCAAAGTCATGCGGGGGGTCTTAGGGTCAATCACTAAGTATGTGGTAGATGATTAACTTGTTGTGTGTTTTGGTCAGCAATTCAGCAGTGCAAAAAATTAAGGTAATTCAAAGTCATCGGGGGGTCATTCAAGGTCAAATCACTAAGTAAAATTGAGTGGAGGATGATCAAACTTGGTGGGTGTGGTCAGCATTCAGTGCCAAAAATTTGAATGTCATTTCAGGCTCTTGGGGTTATTCACAGTCAACTCACTCTCAATATGGCCGACCGTAGTGAGAACACACACATTGTGATGTGCTCCTCAATAAGAGCCAACTGATCATAGTTTATCATCTTATTTATACATACAATTTATACCAGTGGATTCATCTTGCAAACCAGGTTATTTTTATGTACCTTTATATTGAAGCATCTTCTATCTCCAGTGATATTGTATGATATTGGAATAACTAATCCTCACCTCCATTGCATGCGCTTATTGTATAACACAGTCCCGTGCCAGACCTTGGATTATACAACATCAGTACAAGCAGTGAGGAACAATGGCATATGGCTACCTTGACTGTGCCCACCCTCTTCAATTCACATTATCTGGAACTTTCATAGGGGATTTCCAACACAGTAGGATTTATATGCTACTGATTTGTTTGACGTCACGGAGAATAAGCAGTCATCACAAACCACTGAAAGTAAGACTGTGAGCACTTCAAATAAATTTGGGCCACTACAATGAACTCAGAAAATCTGGCCAGCCTTATTCTATACACGAAAATAAAGGATTGCTTTTAACAGTGCCTTTCATCAGCTCGCACACTAGCTACTGTGAAACTATACCCAACAACCCTGAGAGTACACATTCAGGTGTGGAGCAGCACTGGTTAAGTTATGTTATCAACAAAGAAAAATACTAACGTCTTGTTTACCAGACAGCAGGCATCTGAACATATTACTGTCAGTACCTCTATACCACTCCATAGCAGACCAGTGCCACACATCATGACCCCATACATTTATCTATGAGCAGTCAACCATTATACCAGCATCAACACAATGTCTCAAACATGGATCACACAACGCCAGGAAGTGAATTAGCCCCATCAAGGACACCAGTCACACTTCAGTGAAGCTAGTCAGGGCCATTAACATGTAGAAAACTCATACATGTAAAACCACATTTGAAACACACCTTGGAAACACCAAACTAATTCTGTCAAACTGCAATATCACCCTTAACCTCTACACTGGGGACAAGCATAACAAATGAGACTTTCCACGAGCATGAATCTTTGTGTAATCAAATATCAGCCTAAAACAGGCTACTAGTCAGGGGGCACATGTCAACTACTTTAGAAGTTGTGTCAAGTCTAATAATATTTTTTATGGACCTCTTGTTTACTGAACCCATAAGGAGTTGATATGTTGTCTAATTCTCAGTGACGACTTTCATCGATTGAGGGCGCTTTTTTCAAAATGGCCGCCAAAATGGTAAAAGTCTATAAAACGTGTATAAAGTGCTTCGAAAAATTGATTAAGGCTGGTTTTCAATGTGACCTTATTATTAACTACCCCATATTCATTTGTTTTCACCTAATACCGAAACTCTAAATGACGATTTCCATCGATTGAGGGCGCTTTTTTTTTTTTCAAAATGATGTGCGTCAAAATGATAAAAAGAAGCATATAAAGAATAAAGTAGTAATGTATAAAGTGCTTCAGAAATAATTATTTTGAGTGTATTTTCAATGTGGACTCAGAGATTATACTCGTAAGGAGTTGTTTTCCCCATTCCTTCACAGCGTCATGTTCAAATTCTCAGTCACAGTTTTTTCAATGATAGAGGTCACTTTTTTCAAATGGTGGCCAAAATCATAGGAAAAATACTCTACAAATAGAATAGTCATGCTTAGGAACGCCATTTTCTGTTAAAGGTCTTCCATGTTTAGCTTGCTCCAGAGGTTGGAACGGGGGCTCAGCTAGAGGGTGCAGGGCCCTGTTCAAGTCCCACGTTGGGACAAGCGACTTCCTTCTAGGAGGACACTCGTAAAACAATCTCTTCAAGAGATCATTCAGGACAGGTGAATTAAACACGGTAGATCCCCCTGAGAAATCATGATGGACAGAAACTTCGGCAATAAACGGCAGGCTCTCTGAGTGTGCGCTGGCCCCTAGTTTGCTAGGAAACCATTTGAAGAACTCTGCTACGTTTCCCAAAGAGGCCTTATATAGGATTGACTTTTGTTGTCTTGCCAAGCAGCTGGTACTTCCTGATGCGACATTGTAAGTCTTTTCTCGTTGACGGGATGACTTGCCATTCCTGCCAGGGCAGCATATCTTCTTCAGAGGCTTTGTGCAGTGTAGGATCTGATGAAGTCGACCCCATACAGTCAGGGAAAGCGTCTGAATTTTCGCTAAGGAAAACTTGCGTCCTGTCCGGGTTCATCAGAGAGGTCTCCTCATCGGAAGGTAAACGGTTCCGCCACCGTGAGAGGATATACTTCCGGGAACCACATTTGTCTGTGCCAGTGTGGGCTATTAGAAACATGTTGCCGCAAAAGCACCCGCTGGCTCTTGAGAACTTCTCCATCACCCTGGGTATCTATTGCTATCGGGGGAACGCATACGACAAGATCCTGTCCCCCGCAGCTGAGATCGTCATTTCGTCCAATGGCAACGCCCATCTGGCCCGCTCCCCCAGGCACAGTATTCCGAGTTGGTGCTCCCAGCCGCAGCAAAAAGTTGATTAAAGGACACTCGAGTCTGTTGAATACCACCTTGCACACTGTTGGGTGGAGGTGCCATTCCACCAACAAGTCCCTGACCTTAGTCGGGGCATGGATGGTTGTTCCCCTTTTTGACAGGGCACCATCTAGAATGTCGGTGAGGTGGACTACCTCAAACTTGAATCCTGTGGGCTGGCACCCTCCCCCACCATATCAAGCAGCATATTGTCTGTTGACAAATAGATCAGGCTTTGGGTACCTCCCAGGGGCTCGTTCCCCAACTCGTGCGTAACCTTCTTGCTCACTACTCATGCGTATGATCCTACATAACAGACCTTTTCATAACCAGTTACAAATTGGTCCCACTTTGGACAAATTTTCCACTCAGGCATGACGTAGTACGCACGTAGATTTATGAACGAGTATCGTAACGGACCCTTGCTTGTTTATATATAAAGTCATACCGGGTAGGTTGTTGCAGCGTAGGATGGTCGTCTGGTCCTTGACCACTTGGGAAGTAGTCACCGTAATGCCACGCGGACCGCCCAGAGCTCTAGAAAGGTTGATGTGCGCTTGCTTTATGCATGGCTGAGGTCCATAACACTGCTGCCAATCGCCAGCCTTTTTCCCAGTGGGCTCCCCCAGTCCGTCTTGGACGTGTCTACTGTGGGGCGTGGAAGCTTGATCGCCTGGGGTGAATGTTGCGAGGCTGCATCCACTGAAGGGCGGTGGGGGAACCTTGGGAGAGACGTCTATACCCGTCGACATCCAGTCTCTTTCGGGACGGAACTTGGATTAGAAACCTGAAGCGCAGGCTCAAGAACGGAAGTCTGCCTATGATGTAACATCCGAGCCATTTTATGTCTGAAGGATGGATGGTCACGTGTAGGTATGCGCCTGAAAGTTCGGTGTGTTGCGCTCCACCACCCCTGGCGTAGTTTACGGGATGATGGGGCCCGCTAATGTTTACATGTGGAAAGTTATGGGTCCAATGTAAACGGTTAAGCGGTCTGGGGTTAAGTATGGGGCGCCATTCGACCCGACTTCTTCAATGTTAGGAAGATGTTGAAAAAGGAAAAACTACCCTTCGCTTGGTGAAGTTTCTAAGGTTTCTTTTAAGGCTTCACTAATCAATGATTTAGAGTTTATGACCCCTTAAAACCATTAAATGGCCCTTAAAACCCTTAAAGTATTGTTAAGTTTATCGCACACTTAAGCATATCATATCAAAAGACCAATTTTAGAACCAACAAAAAAATATGTAAAACACTTGATATGGGCATTTCCTTACAGAGATTCTTTGAAAAATATGTCATTGGCGCCATTTTGAAAAAAGCGCACTCACTAGTTGACAAAAGACTGAGAATTAGACAACACGTTGGAAGTTATTCCTTGTGGTGTTATTGACACATGAAAGTGAAAAACCAAACTTGGCATACCTTCTGAAGTAATAGCAGCATGATGACATGTGCCCCCTGACTATAATGCAGGAATTATCTAAAAATAACAAAGATGAAGGCAAGGGTTGATAATCTCACACAGGCCTACACTCAGTAGCACCACACAACGTTACTCCGAGCTACTAAACAAAATTGATATTTTAACAGCTGAGAAGGAACGTCTGAAATTCACAAAATGAAATTTCAGCCCCCAAAAGGAAACTGCATTACCACAGATGAGCATCCAAGTCATAACATGTACTGTGTTCCAAAATTCATCGGGCCTTAAAAGATCAACAAAACATCACAAACAGACATCATGTAGACATAAACACAGTTCCAACAACATCGGCATGCTTACCAACAGGATCAACAACCATACATGTACCATCATCACCAAAACAAAACATGGACATAGCAGAAAAATGCAAATCAATAGGGAAACAACAAACTCCAAAAAAAAGACACATCACCAAAAACATGAAAAAAGAAAAGTTCTAACCAAACCAATACACAAAAACTGCACAAATCTAATTTTCTCCAAACAGTATGTGCAAAAGGATAAAAAAATAGATTCCACAGAGAGAAAACAACAAAAGTGTATGCAAAAAGTGGAGGCAAAACCAATGGTGACATCAGAAGCTTGTGGAAAGAAACCAAATGAGCAATCGCCTGATTTTGTAATTCACAGGACATGGACAAACAACAAAACAGCCCGTAAATTCATTTTGAGGAGGCTGAGCAAAAGGCTCGATGCCTTATAGAAACCACATTAACTAAGTTTCCCAATGCTAAACTAATTCTATCGGGATTCTACCCAGTTATGATCACACAGCAAACTTTGTTGCAAAACAAAATGAATGCAAAGTTTCACATACAACTGCAACTTAAGTCATGCTTTCAGATTGTTGACCACACAAAATCTGTTCTAACTGAAGTGGATGTTTGCGTGAGGACTTATACTTGGACAACGTACACCTGAATAAAAGAGGACTGAGTCGTTTGGTGATAAATTTCGCAAATCACTTGGACAATTTGTCAAAAAACCCTTCATCGGCCACACAGAACAGCCAAAAAACATAGGAGTGCAATTCAGTCCTGCAGACCCAGAGGTACCGCAAACTGAAGCTTGACATAATATAAAAAAACGTGCAAGGTTAACCAAAATGGTGACGCACATACATGTGTCAGTAACTTGTTTTTTAACCCATATGAGACTACATCATGATAAATTTGCTTGGTAAATAATAACCATTAAATGAGAATTTATAACTTTTTTACACATGAGGAATTTAATCAAAATCATAACCTTAAAAACGCTAATTTTCAATACTAAATTATAAATATCGACAGCCATGTCTAAAAAAATTTGTTGAAATTAAAAGACCATTTTAAAATGTAATTAATCATGAATTTGCAGTTATTGGGTAGCCACAAACCTGGTTCAAAAATGATACAATCCCTTGATTATTGTAAATTAAAGATTATAACCTTGAAGATGTAAATGGATTGATTCTCATATAGGTGGTGTAGGGCATTTATGTCTCAAATAATATAAAAAAAATTATAAAAGAGAACCGATTATGTTGCAAACTGTTCTGTACGAATGCTGTTTTTTTGAAATTAGGAAACCTATGATAAAAAAATAATTTGTTTGTGTAATTTATAGACATCATCACCATGTATTTAATTTAAAGTTATAAGCATTTGATCAAAATAAATTAACAAAATTGCCTTGTGCGAATTAAAATAATTTACATTAATGGGTGATTTTAATATAGATATCTTTAAAGATTAATGACCAAACCTATAAGTAAATGTCATTGAAGATATTTACTCACCTATTCCTGCTACCATTAAACGTAGACCAAACACGTATTAAATGAAAAAGTGCTACATAATAGATAAAATTATTCGCCCAAATAATCTTAACAATAACTAATGGAATCGTACTATTAAAATATAACTGACCATTTCCAAACTTCACCTTCAACCAAAATCCAAATTGACGTAAATAAAAGCAAAAAACTATAAAGTGATAGAGACTTCTCAATAAATAATATCAGAGCTCTAAAAAAAGCTCTGTCTGAAACTAATTGGGATAATCTATCCAAATATGATGATATCAACAATGCTGATAATAAATTTTGAAAATGTTTTAATATCTTACTCGATAAGTTCACACCACTTACCAAGAAACAAATAAATTCTAAGTTCCTGAACCAAAATTCCACCATGGAAACTAAAGATTTAATTAAAATGGATAAATAAAAAGAGTAAGATATATAAACAGACTCTTAAATAACAGAACCCCACAAAATAAAACTAAATATAAGACAATTAATAACAAAGTTAATAAAAAATATAAGGATGCTAAAAAACGCACTATTTGTAAATCAATAAATTAAAGACAGAAAAATATTAAAAAACCTGTGAAAATACTAAAACAATATAACAAATAAAACCAAACTAGATTTTGTAATAGCGAATTTAACCTAAATGATCAGTTATTAACGATCCTACACAAATTCCTGAATATTTAATGACTTCCTCATTAAATAGGGCCCAAAATCAGGTTCAAGCAAATACAAACTACTAATACTAGCTTTTCAATATCTTCTCTAATCCAATCGATAGTACAATGTTCTGTACTCCCATCAACAGAGGAGGAAAGTAATTAAGTTACAATAATTTAAACATGTAAAAAAAGTGCAGGTCATGACGGCATTCCAGCTCATTATTATTAAAAAAACTTGCTTTTAAAAAAAAAAAAAAAAAAAATATCATATACAAAAATTGTTCCTAACAACAGGCCACAGTACCTCAATCAACTTCAAAATTGCCACAGTCTTCCTTCATCAAAAAAGATAGCAAAGATAATTTTACTAACTATAGGCCATTTTCTGTTCTACCTGGATTTTCAAAAATTTTAGAGCGTCTTGTTTTTAAAAGATGCATTTCATTTATTGGACCCAAACACAAACATACTTTTTGAAAACCAATTTGGATATCGTCCCAAACACTCTACAAGTAGGCAATCACAAAGTTGTGCACAAAAATTACTCAGGCTTCCAATAACAATCCAACAACTGCTGGCGGTATTTTTGGACCTTTTCCAGGCATTTGACACTATAAATCATGATGTCCCTTAGCTAAAATGCATCACATGGCTGCAGATGGTATTGTCTTGGATGGTCAAAAATTACCTCACAAACAGAATGCAGTTGTTGATAACAATAGTCACAAATCTTCAACTAAACATCGACACTGGTATGCCACAAGGGCTCTATTTAGGACCCTTGGCGTCTTATTATTTTGTAATGATATTCCACAAATTCTGCTCATGAATTGATCTTTTAACTATTATATGCAGATGATACTAGGGCATTTACATCAATGTCATGATATTAACAAACTAAATACAATAATGCATATGTGTCATAAGTAAAAATAAACACCGGGTTCAAGACAAATAAACTTTCACTCAATCTTTAACAAAAATAACTATATGCTTTTGGCACTAACAATAAAACAAAATAAATAATTCTTTGAATATCTCCATCGATAATACCAAAATAAATCAAGTTAATGCTTTTAAATTTTAGGAATCACTTCGACCAAAATATAACATGGAAAAATCACATTGATGAGTAGGCAAAAGAAATGTTCAAGCAGTTGGAATTTGTATATAAAGTAAAGCACGTTCTAACTGAAACTGGCACTTTCTAGTCTCTTACACACACTGTTTCTCTCACATATCACATCGGGTATACTGCATGGGCAAGTGCATGCAACACTGGAAATTGACAAAATGCACATCCTGCAAAAGCGTGCACTGAGAGCAGGGAGCAACAACAGTGATTTACAGAAGTGCATCTAATCCTTGTTGTTAAATATAACCAACTAAAAATAATGGATTTGTGTAAACATAATAATGGAACATTCATGTTCAAATACAGCAACAACCAGTTGCCCCACATTTGACAAAATGTTGTAACAAATGCTAAAAATCACACATTCTACAAGACAGTGCCCACAGATTTTCAAATACCTAATATTAAACTTGGATGTAGTGGTAAATTCTATATCTTAACATTGGGTTTAACAATGGAATAACATTCCATCAAATGTTAAAAACTCAAAAAAATACTCATTCGTTGAAATTTAATATAAAAAGGTCAGCATGTCTAATAACAAATTAATAGAAACAGAGTCTGGGACTTGTGACAGGCCTTTATTCGGCTTACCTTTCCAGTACTCTTCCACTTCATTATATTTCATGTATACAAATATTATAATCATATTATATGTAATATGTTTATACGATGTTATGATGTGGATAAAATACTATATGTTATGTTATGTATTAGTCAGGGGGCACATGTCATCATGCTGCTATTACTTCAGAAGGTTTGCCAAGTTTGGTTTTTCACTGTATGTGTTCAATAATACACCACAAGGATAACTTCCAAATGTTGTGTAATTCTTCATCTTTTTTGTAAATGGTGAGGGCGCTTTTTCAAAATGGCCGCCAAACTGACAGTTTTCGTTTCCAACTCTTCCTAACAGAGAAGAAGTCGGGCGAATGGCGCCCCATACTTAACCACAGGACGCTTAACCGTTACATTCGGCCCATACCTTTCCACATGGACACCGTAGCGGTAATAATCGTAAGACGCCAGTGGTGTGGAGCGCAACACTAGACTTTTAGGACGCATACCTGCAGTGACCATCCATCATTTAGACAGAAAATGGCTCGGTTTTACATCAACAGCGAAGATCTTCCCGTTCGGCGGCTTCAGGCTATACCGACCCCAGGGATTCTTCCACAAGGATAGTCAATGTGATTTACCTCGACAACTGGCTGATCACTGCCCTATCCCAGGCGATTCGCTTTCAAATCTGGAGGACCTGCAGCCTTGTAGCTTTCCCATAGACTAATCATCAACTTGGAGGAGTAAGCCATCCAACCATCCTAGACAGTGCATTTCCTGGGCTCGGTCATATACTTCGGCAGGAGGGAGGTGGTCCCGACAGCAGAGAGAACAACATCCATCGTCCTGTGCACCACGGAAACCATCCTCCGCCAGGCAGACGGTTCCAGCCAAAAATATTGTTCGGCTTCTGGCCCTTATAGACAGCATCACAGAAGTCCTTCCCAAATGCCACTACGTACGAGATAATCCAAGTTCAGCCTCAAGATGACTGGATGTCGAATGGGATAGCCTCTCTAAAGTCCACCCACAGCTTCGCTGGTTAATTGCAGCCTCACAAAATTCACCCTGGGCGGTCCCGCCACACGCCCACCATAGACACATCCAAGACGGGGATGGGGAGTCCACTTGGAAGGCTGGCGATTGGCAGTGTCTTGGACTGTACTAATTGTGAAGCACCACATCAACCTTCTGGAGCTGTGGGTGGTCAGCTTTGGCATTACGGCGCCTACTTCCAAGGTCAAGGACCAAACGATCGCCCTACGCTGTAACAACCTCACGGTAGTGACTTATTAAAACAAGAAGGTGTCCGTTCCCGAAACTCAGTCGTAAATCTAATTGCATACTATGTCATGCATGAGTAGACCAATTTGTCCAAAGTGGATGGTGAAAAATGGTCTGTTATGTAGGACATAAGCATGAGTTAGTGTGCAAGTAGTCGATTCTATTTCAACAGAACAATCATGTGCTGATATGGTGCCAGCGCCACAGGATTCAGTCAGGTAGTCGCTCCGGGAGCGGTACATTCTAGATGGTCCCGTTCGAAAAGGGGAACAACCACTATAGGGCCCGACCAGGGTCAGGGGCTTATCGGTGGAATGGCACCTCAACACAACAGTGTGCAAGGTGGTCTTCAACAGACTCGAGTGTCCGCTAATCAACCTTTTTGCTGCCGCTGGGAAACGACCAGCTCCAGACATACTGTCCTGGGGAGTGGGCCAAATGGCGTTTGCCATGGGCCCCAATGATGATCAGCTGGAACAGGATTCGTCATATTTTTGCGTTCCCCGTAGCAATGATACCCAGTGTGCTGGAGAAGCTCTCAAGACCTGCGGTTGCAAACAGGCTTCTAATAGCCGACACTGGCCTAGACAAATGTGGTTCGCGAAAGTACTTCCTCTCACGGTGGCGGAACCATTTTCTTAACCTCCCGCCTAAGAGAGACCTCTTGATGCCCTGTACAAGACGCAAGTCCTCTAACGACAATTTAGACCCTTCACCTGACTGTTTGGCGACTTTCGTCAGATCCTACACTGCAGCAGACCTTTCTGAAGATGCTTCTGCCCTGATGAATGCAGGCATCCTTCAACGAGAAAGACTGTCCCCATCAGGAAGTACAAAGTGCATTTCTTCCAATACAACTAAGTCAATCCTTATATAAGAGCCTCTTTGGAAATGTAGCAGAGTTTTCTTCACATGGGGGGTTCCAGCAACTAGGGGCCAGCGCATGCTCCGTGAGAGCCTGCCGTACTGCCGAAGCTTCTGTTCATCATGGCTTTTCTAATTCACTGTCCTGATGATCTCTTGAAGAGGATGTTTCACACGAGTGTCCTTCCAGGAAGTCGCTTTTCCCAGCATGGGACGTGAACAGGGCCTCACCTCCCTAGCTGAGCCCGTTCAAAAATCTAGATCAACCTAACCATGAATACTTACCATTAAGATGGCGTTTTCCTACAGCATGACTTTTCAATTGTGTTAGAGTATTTTTCCCTATGATTTTGGCCGCCTTTTTTAAAAAGTGCCCTCCTATCATTGAAACGGTGCCCTACGATTTTGACATGGAGCTGAAAACAACTCCTTATGATATAATTTAAATCACACTCAACATAATTATTTCCCTTCCCCTAAGCACTTTACACGTTACAACTTTATTGCTTTATAGGTTTTTATCATTTTGAGACCGCCATTTGAAAAAAAAACGCCCTCATTGATGAAAACCGTCATTGAAGTGTTTGGTATTAGTCTGAAAACACTGAATTGGGTTAATCAAACGTCCACATTGAAAACCAACTTAATCAATTTTTTTCGAAGCACTTTATAACAACGAAATTTTCCCCATTTTGTCGGCCATTTTTTAAAAAGCGCCCTCAATCGATGAAAGTCGTCACTGAGAATTAGATAACAAGTTGAAATCAACTTCCTTTTGGTTCAATAACAATGTCCAATAAAATATTAACTTTTGGCACAACTTCTGAAGTAGTTCACGTGTGCCCCCTGACTATAGTGTTTGTTGTAGGTCCCTTGTAACTTTGTGGATGTGGGCAACTTTCTAAAACCGAAAATAGGTAAAGGTCTTTCAAGTTCAAGTAGGGTCGTCCAGGTCAAATAACTACAATAGTTGTGTGGTCATGTAGTCAACATTTGATACCATCAAATTGCAACTGTGATTTTTCTTAAAATTATATTTCGCTCCATTTACTACCGCGAGACTGGCGGGCGACCCTTGTGGTTCGAGAACCGCTTGTTTACTATTCATCATTCAACCCATTACTTTTTGTATCATTTTTTTCTTAATCTTGTTAGCTATTCCTTGTGCTCGGTATATAAACACAACAAAAAGACAGAAAAAATAGGATAAATTTTGCTTATTTTACAATTCCTGTATTCAAATTACGGATCATTTGCATACTATTCAACTAAAAGTGCATTTCATGATCTCACAGCCTACTTTAAGTCATGCCTATACTCGTACATAACAGCAACAAAAACGTGAAATTATATGACCAAAGAGGAAATTGCTTTATACACTCATATAAAGGGCCATGGATACGTCGTAATGGTTTTGAAGAAAATGTATGAAAATAAAGTTATTTTATTTATCAAATGTTTAATATCTTGCCAAAGACGAAATTGTTTTAAAGAAACGTACCTATTTCAGCTTTCTTGGGACGAAAAACAACCCAATGAGGTATGAAGTATAATACAAATGTTTTAAACTAACTGGGAAAACCTATATAGGGTGTTAATTATTATTAGTATTTGTGGCAATTTTCCAATTTTTTTTAAGATCGTAATCGTTCGAGTGTGGCAAGAGCAACTTTATTATTATTATTATTATTATTATCCTATATATTATTATTATTATTATCATGATTGATTTTGTAAAATAATATTTACATCATAATTATATTTTTCACCCTACATTTTTAAATTTCAACTTCAAATTCCTGTTCTTTACGCATTACTTGTTTTTCCAATGCGATGTAATTGACGGTGACAATAACTACTGATGGATTTCTTCAACGATCACGTCGTATTTACGTTGCTATAGTAACTCTTCCAGTGCAGTTTATTGTGTGCTCCATCTTTCTATCTTTACTGCACTAATATGAATATGAAGCGTTGTAAGAAAATGGCGGATCATAAAAAGCTATCTTCTCTAAGACATAACAAACATGATGAGATGTGTTCAATAATGTAGAGTAAGTAGCTTCGAATTCAACCTACTGATATTTCATTTCATCATTTCAAACAAGATATATAAAGGACAGTATAGAAGGGAGCAAAAGGGTGAAATGTATATACGACTTAAGCACAGCTTGAGGTTAACGCCATTGTCTATGGCATTGGATACAAATAGGCCTATATTAGTAATAGATATTTGAAGTATATTCATAAACGTTTATTATGAGAGAAGAAATATGATTGGACAAAAATTATGCAATGATATTTGTCATTGCACGGTGCGTATGTTAATGAACGTACGCGCGGAGTGCTTAGAACGTTTACGCGCGACGTAGGATTGATTCATTTTATTTTATTTTGCATCTTTTCGTTAGATGCATTAGCCTATACTGTATTGGATTTCATGACATAGGGCTATACCAATTTTTCTTTTAAAAATTGTCTGCTCTAATAACGTTTATGAATCAGGTCAATGTCTGTATATTTTAGTTTCTCGTGCATTGGCAAAAATCAATGCATTTGCGCCAGTTTGACCAGACTCATAATGGCACTCGCCCCTGCGGGGCTTGTGCCATTATCAGGCGCGGATCTAGGGAGGGCGCGCTCCTCCCGGTAATTCTGCAAAATCTTGCAAAATCAGCCCATTTTGGACAAGCTTCAGCCTTCAGCCCCCCGGTAATTTTGACGTTTTTCAAATCCTGGATCAGCCCCTGATTATTTGTCGTCAAACTGAGCGTGCGTGCATTGATTTTTGGCCACCCGAAGCTAAAAATATTCAGCCCTTAACCTCTAACCATTCTGTACTGATAGTCTGGTCCAGATTTCAAAATGTGTGCTTAAATAAAAATATTGTCGGCATTTTGTATTAAGAATTGTTAATACAAACAAGCTTTTTAGGATAATTGGAGGGTGTTAAACACTCAATATTGCGGTTTTACAAATATATAATGGGTAAAGCTATGAAGGTTCAAGGTCATCATGGGGTAAATGTTTCAGAATAATCCGATTTCCTGATCAAACTAATTCACAATCTTTCGCCCGGTCATACCAAAAGAGAAAATGATAACGTCTCCATCCGTGACACTGCAGAATGCTCCTTAAGGGGGATGATCATGAATCCTTAGCTATAGTATAGGCCATATATCCACTGTTATATTTTGTACGCTAACTATAAAAAATGGGTCATGTATATTACAACAAATATATTTTTAATGCCTGATAAATACGAAGAATTTGACACTGTTTTGAAAAAAAAAATAGTACAATTTTACCACCAGTATGACCTTGGACATATTTTGTGATGTAGCTGCTAAACTATAGGGCCTACTTTGTAGATGGGACGAACTATACATTTTGGGGATGTGTCAGAACTACTTAGTAGGAACGCCAGTGGCCTTCACTATACTAATAGGCTATACCAAGGGCTGAGTTCAGTAACCTTGGATGTTAACAGCAGCTGACATTTTGTGTTCTGGATATCATAAACCATAAAATCCAGGGTGTGTGTTTACTCAATACACTGGTGAATGAAAGCTATTGAACTGCGCCATGGAAATGGGATTTTATTAGCTCATAGTGTTATGACGTCCCGTGGACATCAAAGGTCAGAAATACCTTTCAAACACAAATAAATGAGCCTTGTGCACAAATGATCTGAATTTTATAATATAAAACAGATTTAATGATTTGTTATTGGTTTAGTTCAAGAATTTGGTATGTCCAAAAACAAAATTACATAAAAATTACACACAATTTATAAGATTTATACTTAATTGTAAACAAGAATGTCCACTAATGTCCACAAGAAGCGTTGCAGTTCAACGATGATGTGTCCTCACAGCGAAGACTCCAAAATGGCAGCGCATAAGTTCACATAAAACTCCTCAGGTAATATATTCCATGGGTATCTTCTTAGTCCTGAAGGTAATTTTGTCCAGCAGTCAGGACGACAGGGTTTTCCCTCGATGACACTAATATTCTGCAATACAGTCCAGGTATTCTACTACCATCATCTGTCGCTAATGTCCTCATTTAGGACCACAAACTGGAATCACCTTTTGATTCCAAACTAAAGCTCTTTTGGCTTAAAAGACGACATCAAACAGTTTAATTAGCTTTCAAGCTCCGGCGGTCTCCAAAGTTTTATAAATCCTGGCTCTATGTATAACACAAATCTACCATTATTGTAGATTAAAACTAGCTAGTTTCCAAGTCTTAAAAATAGACATTACCACCAAAAAAAAGGTCATCATGCATCACATAACCTTGCACTAGCTGACCAATTGGAATTCACATAATTACATCATCTGAACTACATCACTTCACATATATAACTCTATGGGGGAACCCCCAGATCATGCAATGTTTTGATCTTAAAGCATAAACAGTTGACTCAGTTACTAAGTTTACATCTTGGGGAATTCCCCATTTCCCTTCTTGTGCAATCTATCTAACAGGTGCACCTTGCACAAACAACACTAAGGGTATTCCCCTTGCTATCTTATAGCAGACCAAAGTACTTTTACGTAACTTTTCCCATGAGAAATCTTTTCTCAAATAAAATTGAGAAAATAATATTTTGATCAAAATTTGAAGGTAATATAACAATAGTCGTAGTGCTTACTTCCAATGTTTTTACGGGATGTATCCCCCGATATGAGGTCACAAAATTCAAAATCCAAGCGCTTAGATTCACAAGAATTTTCATTCAACCTATAAAATTTAATGAAATTATTTTTTTTGGTTGCATTACAGTATTTAATCACGGAAAAGGGTTACTATAGTTTGATTTAAAGCACAAATGCACTCATAGTTATGCGAAAAAAAACATTGCCGTTGAACACGCCGAAATGCATACTATTTGGACATCACAGTCAATAACTACAGAAAAGTTCATATCTAGGTCTTTGAAAGTCCGCCGCCATCAGAAATTAAACAAAATTACTTATTGATTTAAAACTTTAGCTTGTCTGAAATTTCCACTGAATTTGATTTTTAATTCGCTCATTCGCATATTGATTTTGTCATATATCCTCAAGCACATTCATGCGTGACATGCGCAAATGGATACGAATCTTCTTCGCTCATATTGTTAGTATCCGAAGAAAATGTTTACTTTTTTAAAGAACAAAAATTTTTCTTTTTTTATATTAATTATAAATTATAATTAAAACTTACATAGTGGATTTTTACACTGACAGAAATGCCATATTAAAAAATAGCTGCCAGTTGGACATGGCACACAGCGTACGAAGCAGACGAAAGTTCAGAATTCAAAACCGGTGTTAACCACCATGATTTCGTTAGGAAAAACTCTAGCAAATTAGAACACGGCCGTCGTCCAATCGCTCACACAGAAATAAAATATAACATTGATTGATAGATTAAACCAAAATAATAGTGTGAGTTTGTTTACGCTCACCCGATATTCGCAGGTACTTGATGTAATCATTGAGGAAATAAGGATTTCAGATCCAGGAGCAATCGTTGGCATTTTAAAACATTTTATTACCCCTGGTCTATACAATATACACAGTTTTGTTTTTAGAACCATGGGCATTTAGCAGGGGTAAAATGTTCCCCCAACTTGTGCTTACTTCAAGTCTTGGTTTGATTATGACTATAAATTTGCCTTACCTATATCGACGACGGATCGAGGAAGCCGATTGATAAATTGAATATTATACATAATTAGGCCTACTATCCATTCAATTAGCTTAGACCCTCAGTTTTTAATTAATATTAGAGAACATATTGGTGTAAGAAAAGTTGGTATTCTAATTACCCAACAAGATTTTGAAGGTGCATGCTGAAAAGTATTTCTTCACACCTAATTCTATTCAATTTCTGCGAGTTTTGGCCATCAACCGGCAAGGAATCTGAACGAGCCGAATATTCGTAATGAGCACCAAGCTGATGAGCATAAACTTTTTAGGAATGTTCCATTTATAAGATAGGTATGTAAAACGTTGCATCGCTCTTTGACAATATAGAAGACATTGATATCATGAACAATGCTTGCATTGTATAAATAGCGTCTATTTTATTCCCGGGGTTTTATTCCTGGGCAAAAACATGTCGCTTCAAACTTTCAAAGAAATACAAATACAATACATTCTTTGTATTATGTCTTTTTAAGAGAGATGACACATTATGTGCAGGTCACTGTCCGACCAAGGTCTTCTGGTACACCAATACTGATAGCAGTGGGTATAGTCCATCCAGAAGGACCCTCTTCCTCCCTGTGTCCACCCCCCCCCCCGTGACTTAGCCACCGAGCGCGAACGCTACGCGCTCGGTGGCTCTGTCAGTGGGGGAACGAGGGTCCTTCTAGATGGACTAAGTGGGTATCGCTACATCGATAGTCGCTTCCTACTCGTATGTATAATACCAAAGACCACCTCACGCGTCATTTGTTAACGGTACCAGACGTTGGGCAGATCATTTGCAACTTTGAGGGAAAAGGGTCAAATTTCAATAGATTTGTAGGTAAAATTCCATCCATATTTTTTTAAATTTAAAAATCCTGTTTGGTAATTTTATAAATATAAACTTTTCTTTCACGATTTTTCCAGACAACGATACCTTCTCTAATATTAATTAAAAACAGAGGGGCTAAGCTAATTGAATGGACAGTAAGATGTATCATTCTGCAGTCTATGGGAATATTTGGTCCTCTTCTGCCTGTGTTAATAATTAATTAAAATTGCTAATGAAAACCCCTCGAAAAAATATCGTTCTTCGTACCCAAGAGTGCTCATGCTGCTCGTCGTTGGTATTCATACTGTATTGACTTACATTCAACACAATCTGAGCACTTTTTAAAATTACGAATCCTTTATAAAACATAATTCCTTATACATGTTATATTTTGTCAAAACATCGTAATTGAGTGTGACAAACAGCATTTTTGAATTCAGTGCCATCAAATTACCCTAAAAACTTGTTTGCCAAATTTTAAACACGAAATACACACAAAAAAGGGTACAAGCTCAACTATTCAAATCTGGACGGGGATTATGAACAAGAATTGCTATGTTAATTCCGTATTTTTGGTTTATATATTTTACCTCAACAGATTTGAAGTTTGTTTTCTGCATGGATTTCCCTATCTATTGTTTGGTATCAGTTGTCACAAACATCACTACTAAATGCGAGGTACCTCCGCCAGTGCTGCCATCTTCTCTATGCCAATATTTTGGTACGTACTTGCAGTACTTTAAGTAATTGCATATAAACATGTACATGTTTGATCTATGCCAGTTTTTAATTGCTTTCAATAAAGTGATAATTAGATGATTAATAAATTATGTTTTTCATTTTTTTTAAAGTTGTAACGTTTGATTAAAATGCTATATGTTTTTTTTTATTTTTATTTATATTTTTAAGTTTTAACGTTATAATGTTATTAAGAAACTGGTGTAAAACCTTTTCATGACATTCTGTCATGATTCTATAAAATGTTTTAATAACGTTTGCTGTTTACTGAGTTGCACTCAATGTTTACATAAGGAAAAAGTTTTATTATTTTTATATTGCGTGTGTTCCATTTTCTGCCATTCATTTTTGTTTCATCTCTGCTTTTTCGCTCCCCTTCATTACACTCCCTCTTCCTCTCTCTCTTTCTCCGATCCATGGGTTACTCCTTTTAAATATAGTTGAATGGAATTTATCTTATTATAATAGGCCACGTGTATCTGTCTGTCTGTGTGTCTGTCCGACCATTTTTCTCGGAGGCCGTGGGTCGTACGGTCACGAAACTTGGTGGGTGGATGTAGCTTGGGCCGGGCCAGATCAGATTCGAGTGGTTAGCGGATACTCGCTCCACAAGCAGGGTAATCGCGAAAACAGTTTTCAAACAAGTACTGCTTTAAAAAACCAGGTGATCGCGAGACCCGGTGACGGCTTTAGTAGGCTTTATTCCCTACAGGTTTGATTGATTTCTTTTAGTCCATGCCTTACATCAAGGAAACACCGATCCGTTTAATTACACGCTGTCTCTGATAAATGGAGCCAATTCGCATCATGTAAGATTATGGCAAATTTAAACCTTATAATTCCCTATACTTCTATTTCCACGCACCTGCGATTATGAATGGGGTATCTATGGCGATGAAACGCTTTAATTACCACCAAATTCATAATACTGCTGAGACGGGAATATAAACTGTAATCATGCATTAGAATTTAAATGAAACATTATAATTCGTGCTATCAATATTATAGCTTCTCCTGCTTCTCATCAGCATTTATTTACTCGAAGGTGGGTGGAGAGAGAAATACATAGCCAATACTTTTAGCTGCTTTGCCTTGTGTTTGATCATATCGCCTTTGTCTATTTTTTAAAGATGGCCGGTCATTGTTAGGTTTATAACATATTAACCTTCATTCCTATTTTATTGCCATACACCCATTTTACCTTTTATAATATATTATCAATTCTCTAAACGTTCTACTTTGTATTAATCATTATTTAATTAAGGTGAATGTGCAACAACTACAATAAGTACTGGTAGTGTTATTATAAAGAAAAAATCACCATATTTTTTAAGTTGAAATTTTTTCCAATCGTCACTCGTCATTGTTGTTGTTTTTTTACTATTGTTTGTATGAATTGTTGTAATAATTTTTACATGATTTCAAGATTAAATCCTTGTCATCTGATGTTTAAATGACGTCACATGAACATGGTATCCTTTCACTATTTGTAGCATTAAAGACGCTATAGTACCTTTTGGCCAACTATATATAAGAAATAATAATAATAATACAACAGTGATTATAGAGCGCTTTACACCGAAGTCTCCTACGCGCAATGATTATACATAAATCAAACACAAGACCATAAAACCTGAGAAGCAGGGTGAATTAATCAGTACATGTACATGTCTCACCAAATGCTATAGTAAACAGATAGTTCAAAACAGATTTGAATTGGCCAAGAGTCTGATATGCTCTGATATGATGAGGTAAATTGTTCCAAAGTTCTGGAGAAGCAGGGAGCAGACGAACGCCATAAGTAATTGTGGAAACTGTGGAGATATGATGTTTGAGCTTGGAGGAGTGAAGATTGCGAGATGGCTTATATTCTTTGATCAGGTCAGCTAGGTAATCTGGACCAAATCCATGAAGACTTTGTAGGTCCAAAGAAGCACTTTGTATATAACACGATACTTCACTGGAAGCCAGTGAAGTCGACGAAGCAAAGGATTGTATGATCTCGAGAGCGTGATCGGGTGATAAGTCTGCAAGGCTTGAAATTTTGATTCGTTGAAGCTTGTGCAATTTGCGAATCAGGAAGACCATACAGTATACTATTACACTGATCAAGAATGGCAAGTATAATGCATGAACTAAAGTTTCAGTTGATTTTTTCCATCTATATTATTCCTTATACGACCAATTTTGTAGAGAGATAATAGGCAGAACGACAAATCTATTGATTGTAACATTCATTCTGAGAGATCGTTAGCGCTATACACCCAAGTTACGCGCCGCAGATCACAGGCTGAATAGGAACATTGGCAATATTACAGAAGATAGGGTTGAAGTTTTTCCTGAATTTAGATGTGATGTGAAGAACCTCAGTTTTATCTTCATTCAGCTTCAAATCGTTAGCTGAGGGCCAAGCCACCCTTGATTTGTGTGATACATTGTTCAAGTTTGGGAATAAGAGTATCACGATCATTGTGTTTCAAGATGACATAAACTTGGGTGTCATCAGCATTATCATGCTCCCAAAAATATAAGGAAGCAATGATGTCCTCAAGAGGAGAAGGTACATAGTGAAATGATAGTGGTCCAACACCGCTCCTTGTGGAACCCCTTCAGGGGCGTGTGGGGTTCGAGATAGAGTCCTTAATGACGATGGATTGGGAACGATCTTTGAAATATGACGTAAACCAGTTTAAAGCAGAGCCAGTAATTCCATATCTGCTGGCAAGACGTTTAAAAAAAATGTTGTGGATTAATAGTTGTTCAAAAGAGAAAGCCGCAGAAATAGTCGAGGAGAATCAGAACAGCTTCATTCCATCATTATATAAAAAAATAGTAACCCCTTTTTGCCCGGTACAATAATTTTTGACCGGTATCGCAAAACAGTACTGTTAGTTATGTCTCGTAGACGTCAAGGTCATAATCCCTTTAAAACACAAATAAATGAGCCTGGTGCACAATGTGCCTAAATTTTATATAATAAAACAGTTTTAATGATCTTAATTGATTGGTTCAAGAATTTGGTATGTCCAAACAACATTACATAGTAGATTACACACAATAAGTTTATACTTATTGTCCACAAGAATGTCCACTAATGTCGGCAAGAAGCGTTGGCAGTTCAACGATATATGTCCGCACAGCGAAGACCCCCCCCCCCCCCTGTTTTTTTTTTTTTTGTTTTTTTCCAAAATGACAGCATGCAAAGTCACAATAAATCACACCATTTACGTGTCGTCTTGCACACAGCCGCCGGGGGGGCCCATTGTTGAAATCTTGGCAAACCTGGCAAATCTTTCATTTCGCTGGGGAGTTATACATCACCCACATCATAAACCGGTTGACGTGGGAAACTCCACGTACACACACAGGTGTCAGATAGCGTTAATTGATATTCGGATTTTTATGTACATTGCGTACACTGGAATTGCCAAAATACTTGGCCTATCGTAACGATTTACGCACCAAAATATTTTTGGGAAAAGAAGAAAAAAACGTGAAAAATAGGATCCATACAAGCAATTTTCTTACCTTATCAGCTGGCTCAATTCTCGATTGCTGCTGTCAAGTCATGCCACACGCCAGGCTTACAAAAAACTAGTGAGCTAATTGGTCTTTTTTGTCAGGAACCCGTTTCTAACACCAGATCGACCACCTGATTCGTTGATTTCGCGATATCCAAGGTACCGCGAAACCGTTTTTTTTTTCATTCCTTGTTCAAGCTAATAACAGAGCCTTTAACACAGCGTTTGGCTGCTAGGGAGTCCCATGACGTAGCGATGTCTAAGAATAGCCGGCCAATTAGTGATGCGGATACGAAATAGGTGGCGCTGTGTCCCAGCGGTAGAGATGCTATGGGAGCGTAAATGGTGTGAAATATCCATGGTATATATTCCATAAGAATCTTCTCAATCCTGAAGATAACTTTTGTGCAGCAGTTCAAGACGACAAGGTTAAATACGTCCCTCGACGACACTAATATTCCTCAGTATATCAGTCCAGGATAATCACCACGATTTCTATCTGTCCACAATTTGGAATCCTATTTTGATTCCCAGCACTTTCGGCTTCAAAGACGACAGTAGAATAATTATAGAACCTTGCTCACGTGGAATTGAAAATATAATAAATCCTGACACTATGTGAAGCATAAATCTACCATTATTGTAGATTAAAACTAGCTAGAACTTCTAGCTACTTGTTACTGGTGGATGCTGGCAGAGAGTCCTTACTCAAATCTCCATTATATATTGACTTCACAAAGTTCCCAGTCTTAAAATAGACATTACCACAGCATCATGCATAAACATAACCTTGCACTAGCTGACCAATTGGAATTCACATAAATTATATCATCTGAATTACATCACATAACTTTATGGGGAATCCCCCGATCATGCAATGTTTTGATCTTAAAGCATAAACAAGTTGACTCAGTTACTAAGTTTACATCTTGGGGAATTCCCCACTTCCCCTATTGTGCAATCTAACAGGTGCACCTTTGTACAAACAACACTAGGGATATTCCCCTTTCTTTTATAGTAAACAAAGTACTTTTCCGTGAGAAATCTTTTCTCAAATAAAATTGAGAAAATGTTTTTAAAAGTTTAATCAGAAAAATGGAGGCTATATAATAGTACTATTTCCCCTCGGCTCCGCTTTGTTAAAATAGTACGGTCTCGAGATCACCCCCGGGTCAATAGTTTGATTATGTCCCTCATGGGCATTCAAATTTGTTAAAATTATACTTTTATTTGCTACTGTTTTGACTATTAATTTTTTTGGTACTTTCGCCAGACAGAACGATTATACAAAAAGGACACATTTAGGCCGCTAAGTACTGGTAAGTGTATTAAAGTAAATAGCCACAGGCTAAAAGAGCTAGGTGTAGGGGAAAACGGCGGGGGGGGGGGAGCGCCCGGAGGACTCGCGGGTAAGGTGCAGGGGACAGAACTTGCGCTCCTCTGAATGACGCACGTGACGCGGTAAATCAGTTTCTCAGACAAGTATTTTATTACAATCCAGCCTTCGTCTGGTCAAATTACATCCACAACGTCAAGACATATGGAAAGGATTACAGCAGACTCGATTACATGTTCTTAAAAAACTATTTACTAGGTACCACACTTTTAATTTGCATGACCTATTTACAGACCTACTAAAACCAACTTGTGGCAGTAGTCCCCCTCTAGGAACTGGGCCGCCATCGTCAATACAACCATATGACACCTGGGCGTGGTGCATTAGTGTTTTGGATTTACACACTATTACGTTTTAATAATTCTAACTATAACAATTACAATGGGCAAAAATCACTTTTCTTTGGGCATAGGTTCCCCCCTCTCGGCACTGGCCGGCAATCGTAAGAAAATACACCCTATGACACATGGGGCGCATATGTAGTATTTACACACATGGAGTTTTAATATCTTACACACCACAATAGGGAAAAAGCACTTTTTGGGCATAGGTCCCCCCTCCAGGCACTGGCCGGCAATCTAAATACAACCATATGACACCTGGGGTGCATATGTTGGGATTTTACACACATAAAAGTTTGATATTTCTTTTTACACCAACATCATATATAGAACAGTTTAAAGGAGACCACCGTGGGGCTCCAATACAGACACATTACTCTTCTTGACCTTCGTCGGCACACAGCTATAGCAGACACCTGATGTAATCGTCCCATGGTACTCAATTCATATGATGCTCAGTCACATTTTAATATTTATTGAAGGCTAAACCCTAGCCTCCAACAAGATATCCGGACACCAGAGGCTTTGCCCCCTACAAGAAATCAAGAGACGTAGGCGAGGCGCTTGCCTTTTCGAATGCGTTTGTCACATTATATTTAGTGTCACTTGTTATTATTTATTGAAGCTAAGGGCCTCACCTCTAACAGGACGCCGAGCACTACCGTGAGATGGCTGCCTTTGGCATGCCTTGTCACATTCTATTTTGATTCCCCAAGGCACTTTCGGCTTCAAAGACGACAGTTAGAATTAATTATTAGAACCTTGTCAGTCTGGGGAGTGGAAATTGAAAATATTAATAAATCCGACACTATGTGAAGCAATACAAAATCTACCTTATTGTAGAATTATTCAAAACTAGATTCGAACTTCTACTAACGTGTTACTGGTGGATGATGGCAGAGAGTCCTTACTCAAATCTCATTATATATGGACTTCACAAAGTTCCCAGGCTTAAAATAAAATTTACCACAGCATCATGCATAAACATAACCCTTGCACAGATGACCATTGGAATCACCTAAATTATATCATCTGAATTACACCACTTCACATAACTTTATGGGGGAATCCCCCGATCATGCAATGTTTTGATCTTAAAGCCATATACACAAGTTGACTCAGTTACTTAAGTTTACATCTTGGGAATGCCCCACTTCCCCCCTATTTGTGCAACTCACAGGGCACCTTTTGTTACAAACAAAACACTAGGATAGTCCCCCTTTTTTTCTTTGATAGTAAACAAAGTGCGTTCCTGTGAGAAACTTTTCTCAAATAAATCTGAGAAAATGTTTTTAAAAGTTTAATCAGAAACAATGGAGGCTATTATAATAGTACTATTTTCCCCTCGGCTCCGCTTTGTTAAAATAGAGTACGGTCTTCTCGAGATCACCCCGGCCCCCCCCGGTCAATATGTTTGTGCCCCTCCGCATCGTCCTCATGGGCATTCAAGATTTGTTAAATTAGTACTTTATTTTTGCCTACTGTTTTGAATATTCATTTTTTTTTACTTTTCGCAGACGATTATACACACCAAAGGACACATTTAGGCCTAATACTGGTAAGTGCTAGAAAATTAAATTAGTCCACAGGCAAAATGAGCTAGGTGTAGCGGGCGGGGAACGGGGGGGGAGGCGCCCCGGAGGGACTCGCGGGTTGGTGGTATGTTGCAAGGGGCAGAACCTTCGCTCATTCTGAAGGCCCGCACGTGGACTCGGTAGTGTTATTAAATCAGGGTTCTCAAAGAAGTTTATTACAACCAGCCTTCGTCTTGTCAAATTACACCACATACGTTTCAAGGTACCTATTGAAGGATACAGGCGACTCCGATTACATGTTTTCATTAACATATTTACTTAGTTACAACACTTTTAAATTTGCAATACCAATTTACTACCCTACTCGAAACCACTTTGTGGTAGGTCCCCCCCTCTAGCAATGGCCGCAATCGTAAATGCAACCATATGACACTGGGGTGCATATGTTTGGATTTACACTCATCTACGTTTTATTTTAATAATCATTAAATATAACAATACAATGGCAAAAAATTCACTTTTGGGCATAGGTTCCCCACTCTCGGCCACTGGCCGCAATCGTAAATACAACCATATGACACCTGGGGCGCATAGTTTTATTTACACACATGGATGTTTTAAATATCTACACAACACAATAGGAAACACTTTTTGGGAATAGAGGTTCCCCCTCTGAGCAATGGCCGGCAATCGTAAATACAGTACAACCATATGACACCTTGGGGTGCATTATGTTTGGATTACACCACATAAAGTTTTGATATTGCTTTTTACACACCATAATATATACGAACCTTTAAAAGGAGACACCATGTGGCTCCAATACAGACAAAATTATTTTCGTGACCTTCGTCGGCACACAGTTGTATTCGCCGAAACCTGATGTTCATCGTCCCATGGTTACTCAATTCCATATGATGCTCATCGTCACATTTTTATATTTATTGAAGGCTTAGCCCTCCGCCCCCACACGGATATCAGGACACAGAGGCTTTGCCCCTACAAAAGATATCAAGAAACATAGGCGAGGCGCGTGCCTTTCGCATGAGTTGTCACATTATATTTATTGTCAATTTGTATTATTTATTGAAAGGCTTAACCCTCACCTCCATCAAACAAGACGCCGAGCACTACCGTGAGTGCCTGCCTTTGGCATGCATGCACATTATATTTATTGAAGGCTAAGCCCTCACCTCCAACACGTCGCCGAGCACTCGTGATTGGTGCTGCCTTTTGCCTGCATTGTCACATTATTTTCATAAGGCAAAGCCTCCACTTCCAAAAGGACGCCGAGCACTACCGTGAGGGGCCTGCCTTTTGCATGCATTGTCACATTATATTTATTGAAGGCCAGCCCTCACCTCCAACCAGACGCCGGGCACTACCGTGTGAGGTGCCTGCCTTTTTGCATTCATTGTCACATATATTTATTGAAGGCTAAGCCCTCAACCTCCAACAAGACGCCGAGCACTACCGTAACCGTGAGGTGCCTGCCTTTTGCATGCATTGTCACTTATATTTTATTGAAGGCCAAGCCTCACCTCCAACCAAAGGACGCCGAGCACTACCGTGACGTTCCTGCCTTTTTGCATGCTCCATTATATTGAATTGATGGCCAAGCCCTCACCTCCAAACAAGACGCCGAGCACTACCGTGGAGTGCCTGCCGTTTGCCGCTAGTGTCACATTATTTTATGAGGCTAAGCCCTCACCTCCAACAAGACGCCCGAGCATACGTGAGGTGCCTGCCTTTTGCATGCATTTGTCACATTATATTTATTGAAGGCAAGCCGTCACCTCCAACAGACGCCGATCACTACCGCGATGGTGCCTGCATTTTGCATTTTGCATGTCACATTATATTTATTGGAGGCCAAGCCCTCACCTCCAAACAGACGCCGAGCACTACTACCGTGAGGTGCCCTTTTGCTGATGGCATTGTCACATTATATTTATTGATGGAGGCTCAGCCCTCACCTCCAACAGACGCCGAGCAATACCGTGACAAGGGTTGCCTGCCTTTTGCATTGAATGCAGCCTGTCAACTACCATTGTGACATTAATATTGACATTATAATTGTGACATATCTTGTGGCACATTATAATTTGTTGACATCTTTTAATCTTGTGACATTTGGACTGTGGACACATTTTCATTTGTGACCATTGGGATGTGACACATTTTAATTTGTGACATTTGGATTTGATTGTGACCATTGTAATTTATGATATGGATGCTGACACTGTTTAATTGTGACATTGATGTGACTCACATGTGCTGGATGGAAAACCCACCCAAAATCTCCTCTACCTCTTCTGCTGAAAAAACGTGGTTAGTACATAATAATAACAAGTTTACATGGAGGTATTGATTTTATTTTCTCACACCAAACCCCTACGTTAATGGTCACCGTTCGCTATGATGCGAGTTACAGCCAGTCTAAAGCTACACATTGAACACTAACTCTAAAGGGAGGGGGCAATATGTTTCCCAGTATCTCAATATCATACAATAATAAATCCAAATCCATGATATTACATAATATCAGTCATACTATTTGTTATTCCCTATCAGAGCATGTTCCTAACTATCCCTACAGAATGGGTAATTATTCAATTGAGATTTTAATTATTCGCTCTAAACATCAAAATGACAAAACAATTTAATTTGAATTCACCCAAAATTTTCCCCCCATGAATTTGAAGGAAGAAGTGTGACTTTCTAAACTATTGATTACAAGGGAAAATTTATCATGGGTCTTATGAAGTATTTTAATATTTAGTATTTATTTTATTTCACAATATAATATTACTAAAGCAATAAAGAAAAAAAAATAAACAACTTTCCCCTATCATTTAGAGGAACACTAGCCTTGTCTTCACATGATAAAAATATATATTATTAACTAAACATGGATTCATCTCTCCAAAACTAAAAAATATTTGAAGCAAAATAATTTAATAGTCTTCATCGCTCATAACTTCATTAAAAGTCTTAACATAATTACACACATCATTAATAATTTTCCTTTAAACTCTCCTAATTTGTTGCAGTTCGGTTGCGCAGTATGCACGTACCATTACAGTGAATGAGTTACATGAATTTAATCCCTCTATGAATTAAAGAGAAAAAATATTTAATCATGTCTGGATCGCTTCTAACTTTCACAAGTTTTAAAATAATATCACACAACATTATAATTATTTATTACCTCTGTAAGTTAATTATTAGCAGTTCGGTGAGCATATGCCGTACCATACAGTGAATGACTTTGAATTTACATAGTGACCGTGAATAGAGTTAACAATGAATAAATCAAAGAGGAGAAGAGATTTCACGAGTGCATTTTTCACCAAACAAAATCTTAGATTTCCAAACATCACTAAAAGAGGAGTCCCAATCTCATTTAGTATAATTTACTAGTCAGTAAAAATCATTATGAAGATTAATATCTCGCAAAAAAACAATTCCCATCAAGTAGATATGGGGTCCCTACATTGCCGTGTCAAACGACAACATACAAGCATCACGCATTCAATAGGACCCGCCGTCCGTAAGCGTACTTGTAAATGTAGCAAGGAGGATGACAAAGACAAACAAGGTCACACCATTGATATTGGCCGTTACCATAAGAGTTTTCGTCACGTAAAACTGACAAGATGGCGCAATCGTGTTAAAATCTCCCTTCTCTCTCTTCAATTTCCAATTTTATAAAGTGCAGTTTGACAAAAAACACACACCAACTAATCCCCATCACTGCAGATATGGTGCAATTAATGATATTTTTTTAAGAATTTAAAGCGAAATAATGAAATAACAAGTGATTTTCTGAATTGTTAATGTCATGACTGTAAACATGCACACTGTTGGTACTACTCGATTTTTCACGCTAATATTTGGCAGCTTTGTAATGCATATTTACATGACAGTATAGCTAAAATCCTATCCGGTGATTATTAGGAATGAACAAAATTGATTCTAAGAAGCATCCTGACAGCTTCATGAACGTTAATTACGAAAATACGGACTTCAATTTTCACATGGTGAGGAACGAGTAGATTTTGAATTTTCCACACACAAATTTTTCGACAATATTTCTTCATAAATCTACCTAATGTCAAACCCTGATATCCAAGCTTCTGTCTAGCTTCCCTACGCGATATGCCTACATTAAAAAAGCCAATATTAAAAATGATACTTGCCAGCTCCAAATGTAAAAAAGATCCTGAAAAACGACAGCAATTCGCAATGCATGTACGCACCTATAAAAGGATACCGCAGACTGAACGTTTCCCGCTGTGGAATCACTATCAGGTGATAGATATGCTCATAAACTCAGTCATCGCAGTTGGGTTGTTGTGCTGATTGGGCAATACGTGACCTCCGTGGCGGGCTTCACACGGATTGGCAGAAGGCCTCACCTTTCTATAAGAGATCACGATTTTTACATGACTTGCATTTAATAAGTACTGACGTAATGGAAATTAATTTGTAGGAAGAGAGCTATGGATAACCTTTTGGCGTCATTATTTGTGACAAAATAATAAAATAAGAAAATACAAGCGACTTCCATCCCGTTTCACAGCCCCCCTCCCCAGATTGTGCCGTATGTAAGTTCAAAACGGGATTGGAATGCGCACCGAAAAACTGCCTCTATCTTAAATCCCTATACTACATCTTCTTTTGACGGAACAGCAGTCAAGCGTTTTAGTAATCGCTCAATTCAGGTGTTGTGCATCACTAGCAGTCCAGTGTTGTCATCCGTAAGCCCGGGTTTTTTTGTCTTGATCAAGTATTGCGAATATCCCACCAGTTTCAGTGTAGTCACTTGACTGTGTTGGACCACCTTCACCATCACTGCCGTCAGCATGCCGTCTGCAATGTTTCGACGAGCATCAACACCAATATGTAGTTTGGCTGTACCTCACTCGCTCCGGGAAGGCGTCTCTCTACACATATGGGTTCATCATTGCTAGTGACAAATTTGGTGGATCATCCCATTAGTTAACAGCACACCGCACCAGACGTCGTTCGTTGTTTGTTTAAATTGATACACACTAATCTGGCATCTCACAATAAACTGGCATCGACGCTGTATCGGGACTCTAAAGCCCGCAAGCATCCATCTCCAAGGTGATTTTATCCCTCTAGCTACTCCTATCAACCGTCCATGTGAGGTCTTTCGGCCCGGCTGGTCGTCCATCCCTAAGTGTCTGTGCCGTCTGGCCATCCCATCGTCAAGTTCATCAGGCCATGTCTGGGCCCAGCCAAAGTCGTCCGGCGCGTCCGCCATTAGTCTCAAGTCCGGCCCATCTGCCATTAGTCCCAAGTAGTCCGGCGCGTCTGCCCAGTCAACCAAAGAGTGCCGGCCCGTCTGGCCATTCATCCCCAGTCGTCTGGGCGCGTCTTGCCATTCATTCTCAAGTCGTTTATGGCGCGCGTCTGCCCATTCATCCGAAGTTGTCCGGCCCATCTGGTCATTCATCCAAAGTCGTCAGGCGCGTCTGCCATTCATACACAAGTCGCCGGGCACGTCTGCCATTCAAGGTCATTGCCGCACGTCTGCCATTCGTCTCAAGTCAGCCAGCCGTCTGGCCACACATCCATGGTCATGATGGAAGCTGTGCAATTTAAATTTCTTTCCACCGTCGAACAAAGCTGCACCAGACACCTGTGTTGGGCTTCACCAACCCGCCAAGCTACGCTTGTTTAATTATGGTCTACTACCCCTCCAAATTGCTCAACGAAGATAAATTTTCATGTTGATTAGTTTGATTTGTCGCCGATCATTGGCATGATTTTTGATAGAATAACTAGATACAGGTTCTCAATCATCTATGTCCTCCTCCCTTACTCATCTGTATCCGACATTATTCAACAATCAGCGGAACCTATGAGGCTTTCGCCGCTCCCGTTTAGGATTTCTCCTTGGTTGCTGGGCGTCAACACTATCAGGCTGAATCTGACCCGTTCCCGTTAGCCTCAGCCATCTCTTCCTGTTTTCTCGGAATTCGACCGGCCCACATCATCCCTGCCTTCAGCGGCCTCCCGCGATCTTCCATGGTACGACCTTTATGTGTTTTTTTACGACCGGGTCGAAGCGTGACAACTCTTTTGGACTTTTCCTTCGCACTTGTCGGCACGTCCACTTCAGCCTCTGCTTTATTACCAACGTCTCGGAACCCTTTTAGCGGCTAAGCTCATTTGTTGCTTTCTGTCCACCGTTGACGGACTCGTCCGCTCCCTCTTCATCCTCCACGGCGCCACTCGCTTCCGCGTCTTCTCCTGTTGGCTCCCATTCTTTTACTGCAGGCAATTCGTCAATCGCAGCCAACTCGACCATGTCTAAGTCATATCCTCTTATCGTAGGAGCCCCGTCCTCGTCATGTGTCCCTTCTTTATGCGTCACCATCATTCCCGGCAGCTACTACTCCCCCGTCGTCGCGGACCCCCGGGTTATTCTATACGGCATTTCTCTATATCCCCGTGCCAAAACAGGTCCAACTCGAGCTCGACTTCTGGCACATGGTAGTTCCATCCCATCAACTCTGGTCCTTCACAGAGCTGGAACTCTATCGCATATGGACTACTCTAGGCTTACTGCGGGCAGACTTCTGGATCCGAAAAACCAACCCATCTATAAGAGCGCGGTGGGTACCACCAGATATGGGCCCTCCACGGCAGGGCTAATTCATGGAAAGTCGCGCAACTTCCTCGTACTGGTTATCAACCAGACGAAAACTGACCTGCCCTAAACAGGACCAGGCACCAAACCGGTCGTAGTGCCGTTTCTGTCTCTCCATACTGAACTCCAAAGCGTGCCTTGCCCTCTCTTGAATTTCCCTAATACGCTCTTCTCAAACTCCTCCGCGTAGTTCTGTTCGCATTCTCCTCATTTTGGGATCCGCCCAACCACCAAGTTCAACGGGAAAAACACATTTACTTCTCGCCCCAACATAATCATATTTTGGGCTCTCGCCGGTCGACCCTCGTGAAACACTTGAACGATAAGCGAAGCCCACATATGAAAGATACTGAGTCCCAGTCCTTCTGGATTCTGGAACGGTGAATCATGAGTGACACGATTGGCCATATGTACGGTTGGGTTAACGCTCGACAAGGCCCATCCGACTGGGTGTTGGAGTCGTACGGGTTCTTCTCATCCCCAAATCCGAAACATCTCTCTGAATACCGTCGACTGAAGTTACGGCCCTTGTCGGGAATGACGAACTTCATCCACCAACTGCGCTGAACCGTCTCGGCACAAAACTGTCTCTATGGGATATGCCTCCATCCAAGGGTTCCAGTAATCGCCAACGACTGAAGATATAGGCACAGTTCATCATCCGTATGGTCACCGAGGGCACCAAACACATCCAATGTACCCGTTCCAGAGGAAGCAGCTCCTACTTGTTACTGTGAGTGGGGCTCGGTGACGTTTGGTGGTCCCGTCCTCCTCGCGCAAGCCCATACCGCACAGCGTAGATAGGGGACCTCACGTCGGCACGTCTATTCCCACCCAATAGTACTTTCTCGGACCTTTGGTAGGGTCTTGTTCCGACCAGGTGCGCTCTTGCCTTCGATGCATGCAGTTAGTTCATCTAGCACTCGCTTTCGCATTGTCCTTGTAGCCGACAAAACACTTAATAGTCTTCCCATCGCCACTCTCCCATCTCTTGCACCAGGATTGCCTTCCTTTACTGCCACAGTCCACTGGCCCAATACGTCTTCAAGCAGACGACAAGGCAGATACATTTTTCCATGGGGGTCTCCCCTATCCAGCTTCCGTTTCTCCTCAGGAAACAGAGAAGCCATTGTCACATCCGCCAACTGCGCGCTTCACGTATCATCTCTAGTGTGATCGTATTGGTGCATATAGTCACATTTGAACTTCAACCACTATGGGGTCATGCTTTCTATCCGCTCCAGGCTTGTCGATCATGTGTTACCGACTCTGACCGAGCCCTACGCCCGCAGACTGAGTACTGCGGCCATCATCACTTCAGGCTCCTGCAACACTCCCGGTTCGCCCCGGGGGGTGAATCCACGACACTTGCGACCAGACCTCTGCTAGGCCTTCCACGTCCAGTCCACTTCCAGACCGTTCGTTTGGGCACCCGATCTCACACTCATATGGATCTCCTCGGCTTCTGCTCCTCGCTCAGCCTCCTATTTTGGACATTGTCTGAGCCTCCATCCGCCCACTTTACTTGTCTACAGGGTATCTTGACAGCACGTCTGCGTTAGAATGGCGCCTTCCCGGTCTGTACTTCCACAATCGAATGTTGAAATGGCAGACCTACAGCCATTCTAAGCCAGCTGACTTCAGGGTTTTGAAATTTACACAACCAACCTTAGCGATCCGTGGTCCGTCCTCACTTTCACCATTCTCCCACAAGTAGTGAAGATATTTGAGGAATACACCCACAGCAAGAGCTCTCTTCTTGTCATCTACAGTAGTTTCGCTATGGGCCGGGACAATGTTACGGCCATAAGCTAAAATAAAAACCATCTCCGCCACCCTGCTCTTGTGACAGATACTGCACCCTATTGCACATTTGCGGCTTGGTTCAGTGTCTAAAGATAAATGGCCCTCTGGGCCGCGGGCGGTAAGCCAAACATTGGAGCACTGATCAGCAACCTCGTCTTGCAACGTGTGAAACGCATTCGTCACAGGCGCGCGGCCTAGCCAAAAAAACAATACGGGAGGCGCGGGCAGCGAGGAGAGGCGCCGCGATCAGCCAAATCCCGGATAAAACCGGACGATTAGTACGACCGCCAGTCCCAAGAAACTAAGCACTGCGTGGGCCCCAGTCTTTGGCGTCGGCCAATCCCGAATTGCTTCTATCTTGGACGGATCAGTATGGATACCCCTTTCAGATACTCGTGGCCCCACATACGTCACCTCCTTTTGAAATAGGTTGACAACTTGAGGGCTTGCGTTTCAATCCCGGCTCCTCTGAACCTCTGCAAAACCTCATCTAAAACGATCTATTTGACCCCGACACGGTGCTACCGAAAACAATCACGTCGTTCAAATAAACAATAGAGCGTCTCCCATTCTCAATCCCGGCCAACACCCTATCAATCAATCGTTCAAAACGTTGAGGGGCGACATTGCAAAGGCCAAATGGTAGTACGTTCCAAGCATACAGTCCGCTTGTGGCGGAGAAGGCAGATTTATCCCGAACGTCCGTGTCCAATTCAACCTGCCAGTAGCCGGGGGCCAAATCGAGAGTTGTAAAGTACTTTGCGCCCCCCTAAATATGCATCCAACGAATCACCGATTCGCGGCAAAGGATACACGTCCTTCACCGTGACCTCATTCGACCTTCGATTTAAATCCAGAACAAGGCGCTTAGAGCCATCCGTCTTGTATAACACCACGGGTAGACCAAGCGCTTATCCGAAGGCTGTATCGCCCTTTCTCCAACAACTCGCTCACTGTCGCTCAACCTCCTCACGCTGCTGCGGGGATGACATCTCCAATGCTGGCAGAATAGGCCGGGCACTCCCAGTATCAATGCTGTGCTTCACATTCGTCGTCCTGCCAATATTCAAACTCCTGATAAAACCACTTCTGATAATTTGCTAATAACTCCGCCACCTTATCTCCTCCCCCCCAAGTGGGTAGTTAGTACTTTGGTCTACCTCTCCTTCAGATGTTCATAGGTACCTCCGCCGGTTCACCATTTGATCTAGCCCCCACCATCCTAGTCTCGCACACCTAATTCTCGCAACCAGCACAAACTTTGCTTAGCGTAGAGCCTTGTTTCACCCTCTCGAGGAAAGTCAACCACACATTATAATTGTAACTGGAAAACCACGTCTTAACTTTCACTAGGACTCTTGCCTACCAATAGTCCGTATCGGAACGTGGGCCACATTAAGCGGCTCCTTCTACTACCCCCAGTCGCTCTCGTACCTTTTCGCACGACTCCGGTTATTTGGAAGCTCCCTCTCAACCTCTTCGTACGGACATGAAATGAATGACCTCTAGTTAAGCTTTACACACTCCCCCTCGTCTGCATGCCATACCGCCGCAGATACAATACTTGATTGCGCGGCCGCAACACTAATCCTCCTGCAGCACAACCTGGCGTGTTGGAGCTGAGCTCATTTGTGGAACACATCGTACTTTCTCTCACCTCCAACGTGGAAGCTGATGTTGACCAATATCGATTATCGCCCCAGTTTGTTCAGGAATCCCATCCCAAACCATTTGCCTTTCTCAACGTCTGCGACAACCACCCTCAGCGCATGGCAGCCATTCTAACGCCTATCTCCAGGTTTGCTTGCTGATGTTCCCCACGTCTTACTTTCGCCCATGGCACGCCTTGATGAGGTGTGTATTAGAAAACCGAAGCCTAGGTCGTTTCTCATCCGGAGTCATCTGGTCCAACTCCATCGGCACCCCCCAATGCGAATGTGAAGTCCCAGTTGTCTAGCAGAAATGAGTCGTAGAGTCGTAGATAAACCCAGTAACAAAACCGGTAATACAGTCCGCTTTGCAGAACTCAATCACATCCCTGGAGCTTGTGTAGCACACATCAAAACATCACGAAGATGCCCAAGCCCTCCGTTTGATCCATTTTCGCTTCGGCGTCCATCTCCTGCCCGAATCTCCAACCACTCCTTGCCGTTTTCTCGCTGACAATTCCGCGACAACCTACGCTATCCCACTTGTATAAATCTAACTTTACTTTCTCTAACAGTTGCAAACCCAATTTACGCCTTCTTGTCCCCCTTGTGTGCCCATTCCCACCGACACCAATTGCGTTTCTTGGTTTAAAACTGACGCGGGCCTCTGTTTGCCGCCGGACCCTCCCATGGCCCCTTGGGTTTGTGGCCGCCGATCTCGTTTCCGACATCCTTGCAATGTTGATAGGAACGGATGCCCTTCCTGTCGACATCTGCGACACACCCCATCACGGTACGGCAATTCTTTGTAGTGTGACCCAACTCTTCGCAGCGGAGGAAACACCCGGCCACATCTCTTGCTGGGGTACCCGTATATTCTACACTCTCGTGCGAAATGTCCGGACCACACACCCGAGCTTCTGACAATTAAAGCATAAGGGGGGTCCCGGTGGGGGCGGTTGGCGTTCTGCGGGGATATTTCCACGACTCTGTGGCCTTCCACTGCTCTGTCTTTGATACCGGTTAGGCGATGCCGACCTGGCTGCTCGTCCGTTGGAACGACCTCGATCCTCTCCTACAGATCTTTTCAGCTCATCAACACATCTTACCCTAGCTTCCCGTGCATCCATCTGGGCTAAAATTGGCGAAAATCCACGGTCGGGGTCGGCTGAGATCAACCACTCTCGTTTGCACCAGCATACTCCTACTCCTCGACTTCTAACTACGGTGGAAGGATTCTATCGCCTGAGCCGGCCTGCTCTCTTGATCCCCCTGATGCCCCTCCTCCTGTTTCGCCAATACCATTCTGATTGCCTACTCTAATGTGCCAGGCCTCGCCTGAAACAGATTCTTTTCCGGATGACCGAATCTGCTTATTGCATCTTTGAAGTATCCCCTTGCTAACAAATCTCTACCTGCTTCTCAGTCTGCGGAAACGCTAGCGCCGTTAGTCTCTTTATGTCCACTCCTAAGGCATGAAGACTCTATCCCGGCCTCTGCTCACGCCGCCTTGGCCAATGCAATTCTTGAAAGTAATTTCGGCACACTCCCTCGGTCTCCGAACTCCTTTCTCCATCAAGTCCAATCAGGTTTAGCCAAAGTCATCTCTTCGGGTTGTTAAACGTCGTTGATGCTCAAGGCCAGACAATGAATTCCACTGGCAACAAGTAAATAGATGAACGTTGCTTCATTATCAGTCATTTATTGTATCCCTACAAGCTCTCAGAATGCATAGGTTCGAGTCAAAATCCTTCCAGGGTGTTTTCCCGTCGTTTTTTAAAACCTTCTTTCATTATTTCGGCGCCCTCTTCCAACATCGCTGCAAACTCTGAGCACTCGTGGACCCTCTTTCTCCCTCTCTTCAACGGAGGAGGTTCAAACAATGTCCGGGTCATAATACCTTAGGTCTGTTAGCTAGACGTCATTCTACCCTTTCATATCCCCATATTCCGCCTGATTTCTCTATCAGGATGACGGTTGGCACATAACCGTGGCGAGGCACTGTGCGGTCTCACGTGCGAGAGTAATACCTCATCTGTATGTAATCTTCCATTCGAATCCGATTCAAGAGGACCCAATTCACCACCACGCGTTCCATAGGTAAAGTGAACGGTTGTGTTCTCATTCTTTCCCTGTCAGTCGACACCGCTCTCCTATGCCACTGCTGGCCCACGTCCGCCCCCGCTCGTCGGCCGACCGGTCTCCCTAACTCTCTCGTTCCTTGGCGGAGCGCTTGTACTCTTCAACTCTTCATACTCTGTCACACGAGCCTCCCCATCCTTCCACCTCGCATCTTGCCCGTCTATTTCCTTGAACTCTAGCCGCTGCCGGTTAGACTATCCATCTCCATCTTCGAACATCCACTATGCTGACATACTCCTCTAGCTTTACCTCGCCCCGTCCTACGGTCATCTGACGTGACCTCCATCATCAGATTAGGGGGTAACCCGTCAAATTCTCTCCCACACCCCACACCTGTCGGTAGCTTCCGTTCACTTATCCGTTTCTTCTCAAAATTTAGCTCCTCATCCTTGAAACTGTGCATCTCTCCTCGGCGTTCTTCTCCAATGAGTAACCAAACTTTCTCTAAGACGACCTCTCCCGCCTCCTGGTAACAAAATCTGGCGCTCACGCGACCAACTCCCGAATCCGCTTTCCTCCTTTCTCCCTGTGCTGACGACCCCAATCTCTTAACCGCTCCTCCTCTCTCCACACCGTCCTTCTCTCTTCCTCCCCCTCTCCAATCAGCATAATACGGCTGTCTTCCATCTCTATCCTTTTGCTCTTCTTTTCTCCCCTTCTCTCTTTCTGCTCCATCGCGAACGCGCCTTCCCACCTTAAGTCCTCCTCCTCTCCCTGACGGTCCAACTCAATCAACCTCCGTCGTCTCCTACGCCTCTCCTGTCTTTCATACTCGTCCTCATCGGTCGTTGTCCATGCTCTACCATAATGAATCCTCCCGCCTAGAACGCCTCTTAGGTCGATCACCCTCTTTCTAACTGCCACCGGTGACCGTATCTCCATCCCGATACAATCGGACTCGTCCAGTACTCATCCGTTGACTCCCGGTCCTCATCCATCATAACAATGCTCCTCCCCCTCACTCTTCACCTTGTCTCCGCTATCTTCTGTACCACCGACCTGGCAGCAGATCATCGCTGCCCGACCTCACAAAGTCTCCCACCGCTTTACAACACCATATCATCTCGTCACGGACTACGTCTCGCCACCGCTTTTCGTGCTCCCCTCATGTAACTCATCTCACCTTCTCCAGATCCTCGGCTGCCATCCGCTTTAATGTCCTCTTAAGTCGCCGGTGTTGATCTCCACGTAGCAGTACAAGCAGCCACTACTACTTCGTGCACAAACCCATCCGACGTCGGCATCCGTCGCACACAGAAATCTTCGTCGACGTTTTCTTTAAGAGCCGTTGTTGATGTTGAATCCATGTAGCAGATACCCAAAGCACCACTTATGTTCGTCGAACAACACCATCCGACGCCCTCCGTCGCACACAGAAAACCTTCATCAGGCCACTTATGATCCACACAAACGTAGCCGTTTGAATCCCGCAGTAGCCCTCCAAATCCGCGCTTACATCCACCTTCTTTACCATCCGTCGCACGTACAACTCCTTCGTCGCTTACGTCCACCTTCTTTGCCATCCGTCGACATACAAACTCCCGTCGCTTTCGTCCACCTTCTTCACCACCGCCTCGCACGTCGTCAATTAGGATACCACTTCTGACCACCAATTGTTAGGAGGCGGGGACGGCGGGATGGGGGGAGCGACCGGAGGACTCACGTACGTTGAAGGGGCAGCAGAACATGCGGCTCCGTCTGAATGACGCACTTGCTCGGTAATCAGTTTTCAAAGAATGTTATTACACCAGCCTTCGGCTGGTCAATTACATCACAACGTCAAGGACCTATGAAAGGATAAGGATACAGCAGGACTCCGAGACATGTTCGTTAATAAATATTTACTTAGTTACACACTTTCATTTGCATACCAAATTTACATTACATACTCAAACCACTTGTTGGGCATAGGTTCCCCCCTCTAGGCACTGGCCGGCACCAATCCGTAATATACAACCATATGACACCTGAGGTGCTATATGTTTGGATTTACACACATATACGTTTTAAAATTCTTAAATATAACAATACAATGGCAAAAACAAAATCACTTTTTGGGCATAGGTTCCCCCTCTAGGGCACTGGCCGGCAATCGTAAATAAAACCATATGACACCTGCTGGGGCTGCATTATGTTTGTATGTAACATCATGGAGTTTAATATCTTACACAAAACAATAGGAAAAAACACTTTTTGGGCATAGGTTCCCCGCTAGGGCACTGGCGGCAATTTCGTTAAATACAACTATATGACCCTGGGGTGCATAGGTTTGGATGACACACATAAAAGTTGATATTTCTTTTACCACCCATAAATATATAAGAACATTTAAAAGGATGACACCAGTGGGCTCCTCCAAACAGATCAACATTACTTTCGTGACCTTCGTCGGCACAAGTATTCCGCAGGACACTTGATGTTCATAGTACCATGGTCTACTCAAATTCCATATTATTGCTCATGTCCACATTTTATTATTTTATGAGGCCCTAAAACCCTCGGACCCCACAAGATTATCAGTGCACATGGGGCTTTGCCCCCTAAAGATATCAGAACATTAGCGAGGCGCTTGCCTGTCGCACTGCGTTTGGTCACATTATATTTATTTGTCATTGTTTATTATTGAAGGCTAAGCCCTCACCTCTAACAAGACGCCGAGCACTACCGTGAGTTGCCTTCCTTTGGAACTGCATCGTCACATTATATTTATTGAAGGCTAAGGCCTCACCTCCAACAAGGACGCCGAGCACTACCGTGAGTTGCCTTCCTTTTGCAGCATTGTCAAATTATATTTATTGAAGGCAAGCCCTCACTTCCAACAAGACGCCGAGCACTCCAGTGAGGTGCCTGCCTTTGGGGCATGCTTGTCACATTAGATTATATTGAGGCCAAGCCTCCTCACTCAATCACGACGCCGAGGCACTACCCGTCGAGGGTTGCCGCTTTTGCATGCATATTTGTCACATTATTATTTATTGAAGGATAAAAGCCCTCACCTCCAACAAGACGCCGACGAGCATACCGTGAGGTGCATGCCTTTGGCATGCTATGTCCATTTTATTTATTGAAGGCTTAGCCATTACCTCCAACAACAAGACGCCGAGCACTACCGTGAGATGCTGCCTTTTGCATGCATGGTACATTTATTTATTGAAGGCCACGCCCTCACCTTCCACAAGACGCCGAGCACTACAGTAAGGTGCCGGCCTTTTGCATGCGTTGTCACTTTATATTTATGGAAGGCTAAGCCCCTCCCTCCAAAAAGACGCCGAGCACTACGGAGGTAGGTGCCTGCCTTTTGCATGCATCGTCACATTATATTTATTGAAGCAAGGCCCTCACCACCAACAAGACGCCGATGAACTACCGTGAGGGGCCTGCCTTTTGCATTGAATTTCACTTATTTTATTGAAGGCCAAGACCCTCACCTCCAACAAGACCCGCGAGCACCTACCGTGGGTTGCCCTGCCTTTTGAGCTATTGTCACATTCTATTTATTGAAGGCTAAGCATTTACCTCCATCCAACAAGAGGCCGAGCACTACCGTGAGTTGCCTTCCTTTTGCATGATAGCATGCATGTCATCTACCATTGTGACATTAATATTGACATTAAATTTGTCTCAATTGTGATATTATTAATTGGACTATTTTCATTGTGACATTTGGATGTGGCACACATTTTAGTTTGTGACATTGGATGTGCACATTTTACATTGTGACATTTGGATGTGACACATTTATTTATGACATTGGAATTTTGTGTGACACTTTAATTATGTGAATTGATTGGACACATGTCTGGTATGGACACCATCCAAAATCTCCTCGTACCTCTTCTGCTGAAAAAATAAACGTGGTTAGTACATTGTACATAATAATAACTAAGTTACATGGCTGGATTATGTTATTTTCTCACCCAAACCCCCTAAGTTCATGTTCACCGTTCGCGTCAGATGCGAGTCGAGAGTTACAGCCGTCTAAAGCTACACATTTAACAATAACTCTAAAGGGAGGGCAAATGTTCCCAGTATCTCAATCATATCAATAATAAATCCATATCCGGCTATCTATTACATAAATATCAGTCATAATATATTTCCCATGAGAGCAGTTCCTAACATCCCTACAGAATGGTAATTATCTCAATTGAGGTTTAATTATCCGCTAAACAGCAAAAGGACATAACAAATTATTAATTAATTCACCAAATCCATGAATGCAGGATAGAAGTGATGACTTTCTAAAACTGTAGATTACAAGGGAAAAAGTTGTCATTGTCTTGAGAAGTTATTTTAATATTAGTATTTATGTTATTTCACCATATAATTTCTAAAGCAATAAAAGCATGCATTGTCACATAATATGTTTATTGAAGGCCAAGCCCTCACCTCCACCAAGACGCCGAGCACTACCGTGAGGTTCCTGCCTTTTGCATGCATTGTCACATATATTTATTGAAGGCCTAAGCCCTCACCTCCAACAAGACGCCCGAGCCACTACCGTGAGGTTCCTGCCTTTTGCATGCATTGTCACATTTATTTATTGAAGGCCAATCCCTCACCTCCACAAGACCCGAGCCACTACCCGTTGAGGTCCTGCCTTTTGCACGCATTGTCACATTATATTTATTGAAGCCAAGCCCCCCCCTCCAACAGACGGCCGAGCACTAACCGTGAGGTGCCTGCTGTTTTGCCATTCATGTCACATTATATTTATGAAGCTAGCCTCAGCCTCCAACAATCGCCGAGCACTACCGTGAGTTGCCTTCCTTTTGCATGCCTTGTCACACAAGATATATATTTATTGAAGGCCAAGCCCGCACCAACAACAAGACGCCGAACACTACCGCGAGGTGCCTGCCTTTTTTGCATGCATTGTCACATTATATTTATGAAGGCCAAGCCCTCACCTCCAACAGACGCCGAGCCCTACCGTGAGGTTCCTGCCTTTTGGTCATGGCATGCATGCATTGTCAACTACCATTGTGACATTAATATTGACATTATAATTTGTGACCTAATTGTTACCATTATAATTTGTACATATTGTTAATTTGTGACTTTTGATGTGACACATTTAATCTTGTGACATTTGGATGTGACACCTTTTATTTGTGACATTATGGCTGTACACTTTTAATTTAGATAAATTGGTTGACACATTTTAAAATTTTGTTGACAATTGATGTGACACCTGTCTGGTATGGACCCACCCAAAATTCCTCTTACCTCTTCTCGAATAAAGTGGTTAGTACAAATATAAAAAGTTTCCAAATGGCTGTATTATTGTTACTTTTCTCACACCAAACCCCCCTACGTTCATGTCACCGTGCGCTATTATGCGAGTTACAGCCAGTCCTAAAGCAACACATTTAAAAACAATAACTCTAAGGGAGGGGCAATAATGTTCCCAGTATATCAATCCCATACAATAATAAATCCAGATATCCGTCTATTACTAATATCAGTCCTAATATTATTCCGATGATAGCATGTTCCCTAACTATCCTACAGAATGGTAATTATCCTCAATTGAGATTTAATATTTCCGCTAACCCTCACAATGACACAATTTGATTTAATTCAACCCAATCCATGAATGCATGAAAAGGTGACTTTCTAAACTATTGATTACAAGGGAAAAGTTGTCATGTGTCTTTAGAAGTTATTTATATTAGTATTTATTTTAATTCACCATATAATATTCTAAAGCAATAAAGACAAAAAAAATAACAACTTCCCCTATCATTTAGAGTGACACTAAGCCTTGGTTCTCACTAGCAAATATAAGATTATTAACTTCAACATGGTTTCAATCCTCGCAAACTAACAATTGAAGCGAAAATATTTAATAATGTCTTCACAATTCGCTTTCCTAACTTCATTAAAAGTCTTCCATAATTAACACACATCATTATAATTTCCTTTAACTCTCCTAATTATTGTTGCATCGGTGCGCATATGCCGTACCATACAGTGAATGAGTTTACTGCCTTTAAAATCCCTCATGATTAAAGGAAAATATTTATCATCAAGCATCTTGATCGTTT